>APFE031326668.1:41817-55342 GCA_000404065.3 Pinus taeda | reverse complement strand
AGGATTCACTTAAATAAAACCTATTTTTGAAAATGGGCAAATGGATTCACTTAAATAAAACCTATTCTTGAAAATGGGCGAATGGAAGGTTGTAACTCCTAATTTCAAGGGCTAAATTTACTTTTTTTTCCCTCTCCCTTATAATAAGGTGGGCTATTTGAGGTGATTTGTAAAAATGTACTATGATACAAAATATTCGCTCACTAAAAATTTAGAACCCTTTAATTTCGCCAAAGGGCGAACATTCGCCCCTAAATTCACCCCTAGAGGGGAAGGAGTTAGGATCATCCACATATTCATGGGATTGGCTTTATCACTAAGAAGCTTCCATGAGAAGGTGGCAAACAACTTCCCTTCTATGGAGATTCGAAGCCAAACTAAACCAACTCAACACGGATTTAGTTTATGAGTGGGTTCGGAAGAACCTTCGGATGTTTGTTTGTTAAAAACATTGCCCAACTTGGCTGGCACGAGTGCGACTCTGAGATAGAGTTCCAACTAGCGCTCCCTCTTTGGAGGATTTCCCCCATTGGCACGAGTGGTGCACAGTGAAACCGCGCCAATGGAAAAAGGGTTGTTTTTATGGGTATTTTGCAGAAAATGTCTTCAGGGCATATGAAATTCATACTTAGGGGAATACAATGCAAGTGTTTCCAGGTCATGTCACTTCTCACAGGTCCCAGAATGAGTCCTCCAAGGTGCGGGAGAAGGGGTAATAGGGACGGTGACAAATTGTTGTGTAACAGTCTATACTATACCATACATTGCACATGCAATCGGATTATTGAGTAGGTTTATGTCAAAACCAGGGAAGGAGAACTGGATAGCAGTGAAGAGGGTTTTCAGGTATTTGCGTGGCACTAGTGATTATGGTTTGTGCTACCAAGGAAGTCCAGGATTCGACAAAGTTTTGGATATTTGTGGCTTTGTTGATGTAAACTGGGCTGGAGATCTAGATCAGAGAAGATATACAAGTGGGTATGTGTTTAACCTATTTGGAGGTGTAGCCAGTTGGATGAGTAAGAAATAATCTATAGTGGCACTATCAACTACAAAGGCAGAATACATGGTAGCCACTTATGCAAGCAAGCAAGAAATTTGGTTATAGAGATTGTGTTCGAGTATGGGGTTAGTATAGGGAGCTATAAGGATAGACTGTGACAACCAAAGTGCAATTTTCTTGGCAAAGAACCCTGCATATCATTCAAAGACAAAGCACATTGATGTACAGTATCACTTTGTGAGGGATATGATAGAAGACAAAAAGGTGTTGCTGGTAAAGGTGGACACTTTGAAGAATATTGCAAATGGATTGACAAAATTTGTGAGTTCTGAGAATTTCTCTTCATGTAGAGAAACAATGGGCATTTCAAGGTTGGATAAATGACCAAGCTCTCTTGTGGTCCCCTGTGGAAAGAAAATAACAAGTGGGAGAATGTTGGGTTGTGTAATATTCTTTCCAAGACTAGCTGTCTTAGTTAACTTGGGGGTTAGAAGGGGGTTGGAGCCCCCCCTTTGTTGTGTCGATTGCGTAGCTGGGGGGGGCAGTCATAGGGGGTTTGAGGGGTGTAGGTAACCCCACTCTATGGGGTCTGGGGCAGCTTCCTAGAAAATGTTTTTTTTGGACCCTATGTTAGGATGGGTGAACCTACCTATGGTTTTGTGCATGGTTTTCGCACATGGTTTTGGACGTGATGGCTTTCGGTCCATGGTATTGGATGCTTTGGTATATATAAATATGTATTGTAACATTGAAAGGAACAGAATGAAAAATCAAGCTCGTAGTCCCAGTTTTGGGATTCAGGGGAAAATCTTTGTGTACATGTGCTTTATGTGTTATGCTTTTTGTTTATTTTCTATGTTTTAGAATTCATTTGCAAGTAACTTTTGTACAAGGTTAAAACCTACACTCTGTAGCCAAAGAAACCACTAGTGTCGGAACCTCATCCACATAGCATTTTCTCAAAAACTTTCCATCCAGGATCTACGTGGCGACCTTTACCACGGGGTTTGTGACTGAGGTAATAGAGTACCCACATGGCTTCTTCACAAGTTTGAACTTATCCTTCATCTTCCCAGTGAGGTTGCACTCGCTTGTCTTTCCACCAAACTCCTTGGCAGGATTTAATCCTAAGTGTGGCGATAGTGTGATCCGATGGTTCAACATATCGTTGATGGGGATCCGTGTACTCTGCCACAAGCACCTGTCATGCACCAACCACAACAACTACTTAATGACAATCAATTTTATGTTGGAGTGGTGGTAGTGGGGCACCCACAACAAGTTCAACAACCCGAACTGGTTTACTTCACAAATCCACTCCACAGGCTCTAGTGCAGCAACACTAGACTCATTGTGGAAGACCCTCTTCATGTAGGTGTTTGTAGCAAGGTGGGGGAACCTCGTGTGGTCTGCCAAATCCCAATCTTCTAGCTTCAAGTGTGGGATCTGCGCCAAGTGCGGACATTCAAAGATTAGGTTCCTCGGTAATAGGGGTGCGTTGAGGAGGAATTGTCTTGCATCTGGGTCCTTAGGGACCTTCACTTTTCTCTTGTGTGGAGAGATGTAATTTGGAAATTTGGATATTGGATCCACTCCCTCGGTATCAATGTACTCCACACCTTCTTTTGCCTCCAAATCCACCACATTCCCCTTCTCTTTTATGCTTGGTTTTTCCTTCCTTTGGGCCTGGGTAGTTTCATGCTTCCTCGGTGACTCGTGCACCAGCACTGACTTCTTTTGATTATCTTTCTTTGGTTTGGGGACCTCCCTCACTGGCGTAGGCTTCCACCTAGGCAACCTTAGCGTCATAGGGATTGTAACTAGAACCTCCATGCTCATCACCTCTCGAGCAGCTCCCTCAAAGTCGATAGTGCCTCCAGTGCTAGTGGTCTCTTTTGGTCTAGACATCTTGTTGAGATTGAAGCATTGGGTATCGTCGGGTAACTCATCGAATATAGAACTAGCGACCAAATCAGTGTAAACCTGAGGATTCATATACAAATGACAGCTCAACACAAAAATTCTAAGAGTGTAAAGTGTTTTTCATTGGACAGACACATGTAATGTATAGGAAAATTTGAATTCAAATTCGACTGCTCCCCCCAAAATCCATCCGTAAATGTTGATTTGGCGGTAGATCTCCAAATATTTTAGCCTTAAATGCCTTAAATTTTACCCCTCCACTCCTCTTAACTGTCTCCTTGCAGTCAAATAATGAACTATGACTGTAATGGTTACTTTTTGGCTGCAATGTGTGGTCTCTTCCCGTATAGCGCAACTCCCTTCGCACTTCTTTTGGTACAATGATAGCATTCATTTTTGTATAGACCCCTTGTCCCGCAACTCTACCAACCGAGAAGTGTATTTTATAGTCCCATGCCTTCTTGTAGCTACATGGAGCGCTAAGATTGTGCTACCATCATGTGGTCATTAGGTCGGATCCCTATTGTATGGCTTCAATCAGCTTCCATTTACCCTTCCCGGATATGGATCTCCATTCAACTTCGCAAGCTGAACTACTCCACCATCTATAATTTCTTTGATAACATATGGCCCTAGCAAGTGCATCTGAAATTTTCTTGGAAACCTATCAAACTTACTGTCATATAATAAAACTAAATCATTTAACTTGAAGGTGCTCAGTTTGATGTGTCGATCGTGCCAAGATTTTTTAGTCCCTTCTAAACCTGTTGATGGAATCTAGCCAAAACCTATCATCCTTGAGTTCTCTTAGCTGCATGAACCTTTCTTCTAAGGCTCCACGGTCTGCCATTCCCGTGAAAGCCGCTATGCGTAGACTAGGCACAATGTATTCCATAGGCATTACAACTTCTATGCCATAGAGCAATCTAAAATGTGTATGACCAGTAATATTTTTACAAGTAGTTATGTAATCCCATAACATTACTAGTACGTGCATGTCCCAATAATTTTGCTGCGTGTTGCAAACCTTCGTTAGCACATTCTCCACTCTATTATTAAAAGGCTCAACCATTCCATTAGACTGAGGATGGTAAACTTGGCAACAGGACCATTTGTTGGCTTAGCGGGTCCTAACCTAGGTTCAGAGTTAGTTTTGACAAAACAAATCCCTACACTACTGTCCCTTTCGGCATCAATCTGTGGAGCACAGACTAAAGTCTCACCTAAAGTAGCATGGGGGCATGCTGAAACCAATTATTCACACCCAGATATCACTGTCATTTCATTTTATGGCCAAAATATTCCTTCACGCAGATCGATAAGCCTTTAGGGCTTATCGATATAATTCTCATTAATCAGCTTCTATACCTTCAAAAACGCTTATGGTTATCTTTTGCAGACCTTGAATAGGCCAATCAGCTACTTACATGTATCAAAGATGACTTATAACCTAGTAATTACTAAGATTGGTTTAAGTGTTCAATAACTCAGCATACAACAAGATAATCTTTGTGTAAACAGTTAGGATCAATTGCATTCATATAACAATACAAATCATGTAAAGTTGCACAATAATACATCATTATTTCATAAACCCATTATAACATAAGGCACAATCATATAAACATAAGTAAAGAGATAAACACAAGTATTTCTACAACAATCTACTTTATTGATAATCAGTTCAATCTTACAGACTCAAGACTTCCCTACACACTCTGCTGCAGGGGTCTGTGCACTTAGCTTCAGACTCTACTCTAGGACTATGTGCAGACAGCTACAAAGCCTCTCTTCTACTCTAATACTTCTACACTCTTCCTCTTACTAACCCATTACATTCATCTTCATCTCTATTTTCTTCCTTTGACATCCTAAGACACACCTATTTATACAATCCCATAGTCCATGGACCATGGCTAGATCTTCAAAAGCTTACTCAATTTACATAAAAGAAGTGTAAAACCCTTTATGACACTTTAACTATCTACATGCTCCATGTCCACAACTTTTGGAGACTTTACTTCTTTATACAACAAAACTTGGGCTTTTTCCCTATTGACGGTGCTAGACTTGCCAACATTCACAAGATCACCCCAGTACAAAGTGACAACTCGACCTCACACAATTTGGTGTGGGAATCCCACCCGGTATGATGGCCCAGTTGCCATTGCCTTAAGGATTTTCCTCAAATCTTGCTTGTCAACATAGGGGAGTGGTTTTCTTTATCTTTGAGGAGTGAGTTTCACGTGCTTGGTGAGTGTAAGTGTACTCGTGTTAATGGTTCTTTCACTATAAAAGGGGAATATGGTGAAGGTGAGTTCCAGGTTGGATGTGATGCAGCCCCAACTTGGCTAGGAACACGCAACACAACATGACATGTACAGCTTTCAGAGGAGCAGTCCATAAGTCACAACATAAAAGGTAAGATAACATGTACAACACTCATTAGATCAGTCCAAATGAGTGCAATGGTTATTACAAAAAAGACTGGCTTGGTGCTTCTATGTTGTTCTGGTTGAAAGTCAATTGAGTCAATAGCGGGGTGATGGTCCGATTATCAAAGGGGAGTCTAGTCGTCAGAACTTCAACAAAATGACTAAGTCTGTGACCAATCAAAAGATGCATATGTAATCATACAACACACCATCACACGACTTGATGATGAAATGACCCAAACCATACAGACACACATGTTCAACATGACATACCAATGGTGCAAGTGACAAGAGTGCACTTGTGATTCTTCATTCATTGATCGAGACAACACTTACGCAACAATGAATGTGACTCTATGTGTGAGTGTGACAGATGCTTTCATAGCGAACACAACAAGCACATACAAGGCAAGGATTTTGAGCATAACTAGAACACAATCGTAAGCATGACTTAGACACAAGCATGCAAAAACTTGAATGAAATGAACAAGCAAGGCAGATGCAAACACTCACATGAGCTTATAGAGTGATCCTGAGTGTGTGCATTCATCAAGTGAAATTCTCAAGGGAGGCTCTGAAATTGGTGCAGGAAAAAATTTTGGAGGGTGGTTGTAGCCACTACAACATTTGGTGACACAATGGTAAAACTCCAGCTTCTCTATTGTGGTTCACTGCTAGCATAGGACCTTGGTCATTCAGGGAGTAATGAATCACTGGGTGGGTTACTTCTATTTCCACACTTACCCCATGGACATGCAAGGTTCACCCCTTGCCAACTCAATCAAACACATTCAAAAGTTCAGCTTAGATCTCAGTGTTTTGAATCAAGGAAGGGTAGTTTAGCTTGCGAGTTGAAGATTTTCAGAGTATAAGTTTTCATCTCTGGTGTTGCTCCATTGCCAGGAGGCTTGCACAGTACCTCGATAGAGTCACACAGGAACACACATTGCTCCACTTCCAGTGAGCCTAGTCAATACCCCGGTGGAGTTTCATGCTTCACCTCTTTGCAGAGAAAGCCTTTCCCTTCATTCACCTTTGTATTTTTCAAGAGGACTGTGCATAGGAACTTATTAATTTTTGGGGTGAAAGAGGGATCCCAACTTATTGAGCACAAAATAGGTTGTTCCTTTAGAGAAGCATGCAATTCCTCTAACATAGGTTTTCTTGTTTAGATTTTCCCCTTCTTCATTTCTACTAGTTGGATGAGCTTGAACAAACAGAGAAAAAGGCTGAGTATAGGCATTGTGCTTCCCAGTGTAGACAAAGGTTCACAATTGAAACAAAACTTCCCTTGAAGATGGTTCGTATTTTCGATTAGGACTTCATCAGCTGAAATTTACAACCAAGCATAGAGAAAGTGGACATAAGATTGGCCAAGTGCTACAGTGTCATGAGTTTCCTCGAATTTCAGCCACATACTCTATTCAAAAGCCAGAACGTAGTAGTTGGCAGCACTTATTTCCGGAAATAAAAATATTAATATATCAAATAAACATAATGAATGTGGAAAAAATTAGTAAGTAGAATCAAACAACGATAATAAGCAAAACAAACAAGATGAAAACAACAAGCAGCAAGCAGACTATGTGCATGGCACGGCCGCGGCCCAACCTACTGAAAATAATGCTTGAGGTCTTGGTCATTGATAGGAAGGTTGTAAATCCCCCCGTCAAGTGATTGCAAGTGATTTATGTGTGGCCCAAGCTTCTCGTAGACCAGTGCAAGTCCACCAGGTTTTGATACTAGAACCTGGTGGCATTCTAGAAAACCTTCAAGTGAAGACAACGCCATTGTTTTAGGGACTGCGTGCAACATGGGCTTGGATGATGGCATGGGGTAGTTATTTTTATTATGGGAAGGGTTCAAGTTTCTGAATTCAATGCATAAGGGTATTTTCCCATATTTCTTATGTGCGAGATTTAAATTAGAAAACCAAGTATGATGACGAAAGTTGCAAGTAGTCCAACCACTTAAAATGTTATTCAATGTTTTCTAAAAAAAGGAGTGCAAACAACATGTATGTGTTACCTGTTATTTTCTACAATTCCTTGTCTCCTCCTTTACCTCGAATCTCATGTTGGATTTCTCTCGTGTAGTGTGTACTTAGGTCATCATCTACCCATGCAAACCCATCCCAGTACTATTTCTTCAAGTGGTTAACGATTTTTCGCTACTATGGTGTCAAGCTTGCACTAAGATTGGCCATCTTTGGATCATGATAGGTTCCTAGGATGCTTCGTTCATTCGTAGTGGTGGTCCTTCATGTATTCAACATGATAGCTTCAGACTCAGCATCGTTATTTGTGCATTCAAACTTCAAAAAGATCGAAATCATACATTGTCCATTGTTTCATATGACTAAGATATAGTTGGTCCTTAAGCCATCGTGTGGTCTTGATTTGTTAAAACTCATGGCCCATAGCATGTCTATACATGGACTATTTAGCGTGATAGTACTACTGTTACTACCGTTGCTGCTATTACTACTACTATCGGAAAACAAACTATAAAAATTTCATTACCATCAGTCAGTGGAGGAAGGAGTCTCAACTACTTACCTGATAAGTTTAGAGCTAGTCGTGCAGGATAACACTCCAATCTTGTTTCCAAGTGGTGGTTTCCAAACATGAGTTCCATGAAGGCCAATAGTTCATTCTCGCTATTAAGGGGAGCGACATTGTGTTTCATATACCTCTAAGATAACACCCGGATTTGGTTGCGTTTTCCCTTGTATGGAAGCCACATGTGAGATCAATCTGTAGCACAATATCCATCTAGCTTGATGGACCAGTCTCTGCTGAGTAGCAGGCCATACGCTTCCGGTATGTCCACAACAACTATGTTGATGCATTGGTTGACTCAAATGTCATGAGATAGTCAGCTGATCACGTCTCATAGTTCAACAATGGCTAGTACTAATGTTCTATCAAGTTGGATGATTCTCGCAGATGCTTCGCTCCATCGTGCATTGATCTTATTAGCAATGGAGAGTGGCATGAAGTTGGCTGCTGCTCCAAAATCAACCAAGAAGTTGTGAACATTGTAGTTGAAAACTTTAAATAAAAGTAGGAATGGGGGGCAACCTGAGTTTTCTTCTTCCATCCAGAGTGTTGGATAGTGATCTAGGAGATGTGCATGCTCCCTTGCTAGTAGAGGTTGTGTTGTCTGTCTTTGTCTGTCCCAATGCATGGAGCAGGATATCTCACTAACTTTGGACTTTTTCTAACTCAAACAAACTAATGTTCGCTCGAATTTTCCTCATGTCATCAACTATGTTGTAGTCTAGAGGTGGTAGACTCACTGAGGCGTCTGGGGTGGAATGAATGTTTGTGTTGTTCGATGGAGTGCTTTGCAACTTGTTACTCATGGATGTATTCTTATTTTCCGTTGTCTTCCCATACTTTTTTTTGGTTGCTTTGAGACAGCCGATGGATTGACCTTCTTTATCAACTATCTCACGTTCTCTTTCATTTCCCCAAGTGTAGGGAAGTGCCTTTACTCCTATGATGGTAAGGATCATTTTTATTTTTGGGCTACTTCTCGGTGTCCATCTTCAAGATTACTTGCGAGCAAGGATATGCATTCACCACATGCCCAGAACTTGGTGTTTCATCACATGAAACCTCTTCGTCATCATTTGTATCTTCCAACTACTCCTGCATATCACCTTCTGCATCGAGTGTGTGACTACAAACAGAGCTAACAACTCACTTCCAATCCAAGCAAGAGTTCTTGAGGTGAAACTCTTCGTGGAAGGAACATAACTTAGGATCAATGCACTAATCAAGTTGGAACATAGGCTTCTGCACAATTTTTGAAGTGAACCTGTTGTTGTTGGATGAGCTAGTTGGTGAACTACTTGTCTGTCTTTCTCTGGGTGGACGACTGCTTACGAATGTGTCCATTTTCCATTCCTTGAGTTCGAAAATTTTGGTGGTCAAGTTCTTGACAAAGTGAGTGAGGGTCTCAATATCAGTTTCTTCCTTGTCTCTACCCTTGCTCGTCGTTACTTGGGGCTTCCTACTCATATCCTTGGAGCCTTTCATTGATTCATAACCCTTGATGACTCTCATTGCGCACAAGTCTTTTTCAACAATAATAGCCTCTTTGCAACTTTACAAAACTGCTGGCTTCGCAACTCGCTTGATGAATTTTCCAATGGTGGTCGGTAGTGTAGATGTGTAATAGTCAACAGTGATGGAGTCATGAGGTTTAGTATCTACTGCAGATTTTTTCAAAATACGCATAAACCTCTAATTGAAGTCTTTCACTTTATCTTTTCCCTCCATCTTGAGGCTTCCCAATTCTTTGAATAGCATGGCTGGTATCTTGTCATCAGCAAAATTCTCAAGGAATATATGTTTGAAAGAACCCCAATTCTGTATGGAGTTGGGTGGCAAGCTATGATACTAAGGAGTTGCGCAGCTGTCCAAGGTACATGGGAACAATCTACATGTTATGTCATCATAACATACCTCAAGGGTCTGCAATTGTAAGTAGAAGTTGTCTAAGTGGTCTTATTCCTTCACCATGCTCTCAAGGTTGAACTTGATGTTCATTCTCTCCATTCACTTCAACATCTTGTGTAGAACAACCAGAAGAGCCAATGGTCCCTGAGTCATCCATTCAATATTTGGGTCAGCCATCTCTTCATCCTCTTTGTCTTCTTCATCCTTTTCCTCTCCTTCAGAGTTTGATGGTTCCAGACTTGAGTTTGTCGATTTGTCTCTGCCTCCACCTCCTCCACTGCCTTCCCCTCCTACTCCTATACCAGAGTTCGATCCCAAGATCACAAGGGTGCCTTGTTCATCTTCAAGGAAGACAGGAGGTTCCTCTCCATATTCAATAGCTTGTTCTAGACCTTGAAGCATGGAAAGGACTGGTTTTTCCACCGATGATACAACAACTCCTGTGGGAGTGTCTTTTAGCTTCCTAGATGTGTGTGGAGTATGTTGTATTCCTAGGATTAGTTTGACTGCTTTCGCAAATTGGCGAGTGATGGGACAAACGTAGTAAAGGTGTTGATATGAAATCTCATGTTCATTTCTAGGAGGTTAGGAGTAACTAGTTGCAGAGTCACATGTAGGTGAGAGAGTGTTAAGATATGGTATGTTCTATGCTTATAACAGTTTACTTCTTTTTCTTATTATATTCCACAAATTAGCAATCACATGTACATAAAGTAAACTGCAAATAGAACATTAAACGATCGACAGAAAACAAGCCAAGACAAGAGACACAAGATGTGGCAGCTAGCTAGGGACAAACCACACAATGTGTGGGGAAACCCTTTGATAAAATCTTCTTTTACCTTCAATAATTCAGCAGAGAGAAATAGTATAATAAATCTGATTTATATCAATAGTAGCAAACCCTAGATCGGTAGCATCAGCATTAGCGGCTTCATCGTCAAACTAGGGCAGACGATATCTGACAAACCGACCGTCAGATCAGCTTGATTCCACTACCAAAAGTTGTAGCTTCTAGAGGAGGTTCAGATGAACCTACAACATAGTTCAAATGAGGAGATCTTCTGGTCCAGGCATGTCAAACTTTACTTCTGCAGTTGCAGCTTCAATTTCAGTAGCTTCTGGTTTCACATGTGTGAGAGAGAGACCCTTTTCTACGCAGTAGAGAAGAGACTCTTTTCTACACAGTAGAGAGAGAGAGATGTGATGAGATGACTGATTCTAAATGAGGAAAAGTCCTCCTATATTTATACACAACGTTGGTGTTTGAATAGATGCGATTGTTGGGCTTCTGAGCGTACATGAGTTGTAGGTCGGCTTGATAATAATTCCATAATAAAAATAAATTCATATCTCCATGAATACTTATTGGAATCGGATGATCTTTATACCAATACTACACCTCTCAACAAGGGGAATCTAATAAAAATATTATCAACCATGAATAAGATCACCCACATGAATATTTTCCCTAGTTTCCAATTTTAACACTCCCTCTCAACTAGGGAGAACTTCATCTGCAATGTATCTATCAGTCGTTACTATTCATCCATCAAATGCATTGCCCTGTATAGCTTGACCCTTGCCCTGCTTTTCTCTATTCTACCTGTTCTTCTTTGTCTTGTTCTGCCCTGTAGTGATCTATATTGTTCTGCTCTATTCTGCTCTGCTCTTGTATTGTTCTTTTCTGCTCTGATTTTGTTTGAATTATGAAGAAGAAGAAATGATCGAGGATGTATCATACTAACTCAAAGTCAATCTCAGAGTATGTACCACTGGTTGTAGACCAATCTCAACCAACCAGAAGTCAGTGTCATAGTGAGTACAACTCCACTGGTCCCAAACTAGTATCATCCTCCACTGACTCAAAGTCAGTCTCAAAGTGCGTACCGCAGGTCCCAAACCAGTCTCAACCGACTTGAAGTTAGCTTCATAATAAGTACCACTCCTACCATTGGTCCCAAACCAATATCGCAGTCTCAGAGTGTGTACTACTGGTCCTAGACCAGTCTCAACCAACCTGAGGTTAGCATCATACTATGTACCACTCTCACTAGTCCCAGACTAGTACTACACTGACATGAAGTCAATCTCAGAGTATGTACCACTGGTCCCAGACCAGTCTCAACTGACCCAAAGTCACTGTCATAGTATCGTACAACTCCTACCACTAGTCCCAGACCAATATCATTGATCCCACATCAATGGAGGTCATCCTAACGTAGGGAGTGCGGTAGATACAACGATGCGTCCATCGGTACTACTACGATCCCTAACTTCATTTCCCTACTCATTGATAAGATGAGAGGTACTTCCCATGAGTCATAGATTGCATGGGTAGGATGCCTTGATGAGAGAACTAATCAATCTTGTCCTCATAGGAGAACACATCAATCCTGCTACAATCGCCATGGAGAACACATCAATCTAGGGCCCCATAGAGAACGCATCAATCCAGGCCTCATAGGAGAACACATCAATCCTATTAAAATCGCCATGGAGAACACATCAATCTAGGCCTCACATGAGAACTAATCATCCTGCTACATAGGAGAGCGAATCATCCTATTCCACAAGAAAGTGAATCATCTTGTCCCACGAGAGAGCGAATCATCTTGACCCACAAGAGGGTGAATCATCTTGTTCCACAAGAGAGTGAATCATCTTGTTCCACAAGAGAGCGAATTATCATGTTCCAGTTGCACCACTAGGGGAGGGTGAGTCACCCTGTGGTTGTATGTTTCTCCAATAAGAATTGCAAGTCCTCAAAGCTCCTAGAGCTTAATGTATGCAACATGCTGGACCCTTGTACAAGGGTTTCTTAACGACTCTATGTCATTTGGGAAAATCATTGTTTAGATCTTTCCTCGGGGCTTTGACAAGGTGTATTGACCTATCCATCATCTTAATTCGATGGAACCTCTTTTCTCATCGACTTATCATATCCCAGATGATGTTTATCTGCTGGAGTAATCAAAGAATATAGGATTCCACTATAATCAAATCCCACCTTTGGTTGTTATAGAGAATCGCAATGGTATGTGTTCAAACAACTCACTGAAGAGATTCTCCAACCAGGTAGCTTCGTACGAGTTCATACTTGTAGATATGTATCCGGTCTCAACAGTGCTTATCACAACCGACTTCTACTTCCTACTCATCCATTATATCAAAGCATAATCCAAAGAGAAACAACACTAAAAGTGCTCCAGTGATCCTCCACACTACCAGCCTATTCAGCATTCGAATAAGCATGTAGTTTCATATTTTCGGCAATGTATCACAATCCATGAGAGATTGTGTCCTGAAGACATCTCAGGAGATTCTTGGCACCAATCTAGTGAAGCTCAACCAAATATGAGCTCATGATGCTAACTGCAAAACATATGTTCAAACAGAGGTTCACCAAGAACATCAATGCGAATGAGTTTTTGAAACTAAAAGGCAATTCCCAAATCTGGTCCGACATCACTACCATATAACTTCTGAAAGTTAAGATCCTTGAGGTAGTCACAGGCTTGCAATCCATCATACAAAATATTTTCAGAATCTTCACCACATATTTTTCTTAAGATAGGAAAATTTCCCTTGGCTTCTACCCCACTTCGAGTCCTTGGTTCTTCATTTCAAATTCAAAAGCCAACTCCCTCTTACATTTGTGAATGAGAGGTTATGCACTTGTTAGAAAGAGATCA
>APFE031326668.1:0-38723 GCA_000404065.3 Pinus taeda | reverse complement strand
ATCGTCAAACTAGGGTAGATGATATTTCACAAACCAACCATTGGATCAGCTTGATTCCACCACCGAAAGTTGCGACTTCTAGAGGAAGTTTAGATGAACCTACAATGTAGTTCAGATAAGGAGATCTTCTGGTCCACATAGGTCAGACTCTACTTCTGCAGTTGCAGCTTCAATTTCAGCAGCTTCTGGCTTCACATGTGTGAGAGAGAGAACCTTTTCTGCGTAGTAGAGAAGAGACTATTTTCTGCATAGTAGAGAGAGAGAGATGTGATGAGATGAGTGATTCCAAATGAGGAAAAGTCCTCCTATATTTATACACAACATTGGTGTTTTAATAGATGTGATTGATGGGCTTCTAAGCCTACATGAGTTGTAGGTTAGCTTGCTAATACTTCCATAATCAAAATAAATTCATATCCCCATGAATACTTATTGGAATCGGATGATCTTTATATCAATCCTACACCTCTCAACAAGGGGAATCTAATAAAAATATTATCAACCATGAATAAGATGACCCACATGAAAATTTTCCCTAGTTTCCAATTTATCAAAGGTAGTGCGAATTACTGCCTTTACCAGATGGTTGATGAGTGAGTGTGAGGGGAATTTCATCCATGTACAACTGGCTTCCCTCCTTCTAGAACCAGAAATGTTGATAGTGCTAGACCCACCAACATTCATGGGATCACCCTGGTATGAAGTGCAAACTAGACCTCACACCATTTGGTGTGGGAGTCCCATCCCGTATGATGGCTCGATTTCCATTGTCTTAAGGATTTGCCTCAACTCTTGCTTGTCAAAATAGGAAAGTGGTTTACTTTGTCTTCGAGAAGTCAGTTTCATGTGCCTGGTGAGTGTAAGTGTACTCATGTCAATGGTTCTTTCACTATAAAAGGCAAAGATGCTGAAAGTGAAATCCATGTTGGATGGGATGGAGTCCCAAATTGGCTAGGAACAAACAACACAATGGAACGTGCACATCTTCTGGAGGAGTAGTCCACACAGATGTGACATTCACAACATACAAGGTAAGATAACATGTACAACACTCAATGGATTAGTCTTAATGAGTGAAATTTTTGTCTGATGTCTGGGAGATCAGTCTACATGGGTGAGACAATATTAACAGTATGTACAACACATTTGCAATTATAGATTATGCATTACAAGAAATGAAACAGTTCAGATGTAGAACATAGATTAAAGAAACATGCATTACAAGTGTTAAAGATCAATCTTACAATAGATACAATACATGTGTGAAAACGTGCTGGCCTATAGAGGGCTTATGAATTAAAGAAAAGTTCTAAGAAACATCAGTACACCATACATCACTAACTTCGAGTGCGAAGCATTTGATGCACTGCTTACTCCTCAAAGAAAATATTACAAACTCTCTTGGCTATTTGGGAGGAGCTGAGGTGAAAAGTCCTTTGCATGTACAAATGAGGGGGCATTTATAGACAATAGTTAAACTAACCCTTGTGGCTATTCGACTACCCTCATGATTGTTTGACTTCCATGACTTTTCGACTTACATGACTCTTTGTTCAAAAAGTGGGTCTCTTGGACTTCCATGTTACATCACATTGATTGACAACATAGCCCATAGTGGAGATGTGGGTAACACGACTCATGACATGACAGTGTTGGTACATTCATGTTCCCACTAGAGTGCATGGAAAGTTACAGTGTTGCTAGGTGATGGATATCTTCATAGTGTATCATAGCTTCACCTCTGCATGGCAAAGTGTGTGGATTCTTCGATGCTCCTTGATTCACTTGATGAAGCTTTGCATGTTGTTCCTTACCTGCATGTTGGGAGGCTTAATAAGCTTATCTGCTCACGATGCTACATGTTCGTCGCATTCATCCATTCCACATGCATCGTTCATTCATCTATTAGTGAACCTATCCTTCTGCATGTGCTCCCTTCGTCCATCCCATTCGTCATCTTGCCATGTTTGTTGGTGTATGTGTACCTGCAGTCACTCATGATGAGATGACATCAAATATAAAACCTCCTACTCTACCCTAACACATGATCATTGTAGATGCAAGTGACTAGGAGAGGAGGCAAGGTTGCAAAGCGGGATGGTAGCTCCGGGAATTGCTGATGAAAATTGTGAAAGAGTCACTGAGTGATGGACATGGGAAATAATTTTGAGTTGAGAGTGACTGTCTACGAGGTATAGCTTGGTTGGGAGGCAAAATTGTAAAAAACTTGGGAGGGATAGTCTGGTCTACAAGAAGGCAAGGCAGGGATGCTCTGCACATTTTTTAGAATGAACGGGCAGTGGGTGATGGACAACTAGATTTGTGCAATTTTCCATAGGAATGGGTTGGGCTGCATGAAGGGTAACTTAGCAGGTAGAAATTGAACAGTTTTTGGGAGGAACTACAAGGGAGACTGGCAGCCAAAACTGCACAATTCCCAAAGGGAACTAGAAGTTGGTTGTTGGGGTCACTGGTAGCCAAGACTATGCAATTCCCATAGGGAACTGGCAGTTGGATGGTCAGGCGCTAACAGTAGAAACTACGCAATTCCTGGAGGGAACTGGAAGTCTGCTGCTAGGAGCTACTCGAAGGAAAATTGCATTAGAGATGAGAAATCGGCCTACTGATCATCTCTGTGCAATTTCTGAGCTAAGCAGACTGGTGCTCATGAAAACTGTGCAATTTCTTGGATGAGTGGCTGATCGACTATCCGAATGGCTGACTGGGAAAACTACACAATTTCTGAAGGAGATAGGGACAGGCACTTGGTGTCTTTTTGGCCTGTCTATGTAATTTCCTTAGTCAGTTGAGTGAGTGAGGTCAGTGGACTCTGCACAATTTTTGAGGGGAGTCAGTCCCGGGGTGACTACCGAGTCTGAATGTCCAGGTGGCCTACATGAAAGCTGATTGAATTTCTTGTGGGCAGTTCAACTTGTAAAGACTGGATTGGTGCTTTTTTGGTTTATTGGATGACAGTTGATCGAGTCAATAGCAAGGTGATGGTCTGGCTGTCAGAGGGGAGTTTGGTCATCAGAAATTCAGCAAAATGACTAAGTGTGTGAACAATATAAAGATACATAGCTGATCATACAACACACCCTCACACAACTACATGATGAAACAACCCAAACCATACAGACACACATGTTCAACATGAGTAACAGACAGTGCAAGTGAAAAGCGTGACACTTGTGATTGTCCATTCATTGATCAAGACGATGCTTGTGCGATAGTGAATGTGACTCTAGTGAGTGTGACAAATGCTTTCATAGCGAACCTAATAAGTGCATACGAAGTGAAGACTTTGAGCATAATGAGAACACGGCCACAAGCATGACTTAGACACTAGCATGCAGAAACTTGAATGAAATCATCAAGCAAGGCAGATGCAAATACTCACACGAGCTCATGGAGTGAACCTAAGTGTGTGTAGTCATCAAGTGAAACTCTCAAGGGAGGATTCGAAATTGGTGCAGGCCAAAATTTTGGAGGGTGGTTGTAGCTGCTACAAGATGCCCCAAAACTTGGGATTTTGCCCTAAAATTGACGATAAGGGACCCCATCCCAACATGCATCTCTATATTTATGGTTATATCTATAATATTTTGTGCTCCTATTTAAATCTGGATCAGGGGTATTAGAGGAGTCTACTCTGAGTCTGTTTGTATTGCATGTCCCTAATGAGGTCAAGATATAAGGAGTTAGGGCTCAATTTGGTTAAGCCTTTGCAATATTAGACTCAGAAACCCGAACAGATGCCCATAGGTGAAGAAAATAAAGATGAGGGAGCAAGACATCCTATCAAAATATTGCTTGAGGAGGCCCTCGAGAAACAAAGGAAAACAATGATGGATATCTTTGCCCAGATCCCTCAACCGCTGCCCATTGACGGCGCATCCATATCCAACATCTGCTCTGGAGGCTCCACTCCTTTTAAGGTACAATTAAACTTTGAAATTCCCATATTTTAGGTCCAGATAAATGTACATGCCATAGATAAATAGTTAAATCTACTAGAAGGATATTTTTTTGTTCATGATTTTTCTAGCAGAGAAAATATTAATTATTCTCTTCTCAAAGGTGCCCCCCATGTCAGGTACTCATGGGAAACGTACTATGACAAGAAGCATGAAGGTACGACCTCACTATTTTCAGCCACACCCACTTGGAGTTCATTCTGGGGTGACATCAAGGAGAAGTACTACCCTGTCTGGTGCTATGAGGATAAATACATAAAGTGGACCACGCTACTGTAGGGAAGGAACCAAAATGTGTCAGATTTTACCAATGCTTTTCATAGCCTTCAAGTGAAGTTGGGTATCAAGGATTCTGAGAAACATTTGCTACTCAAGTACCGTGGCTACCTACATAAGTACGTATAGGATGAGATAGAGTTCCTGGACATCCTTTCACTCAGCATGACATGCCGATACGCCATCAAGCTCGATCATAAGTTTAAACAGATGAAGAGAAAATTTGGATCTATGAATCCGAAGCAAGGGAAAGGTGCCCCCAAGCTGCAGAACAAAGGATAAAGCTAAGGCAAAGCAACCTAGGAAAACCCACCAAAGCCACAAGTAAATAACAACACTACAAAGCCGAAGAATGACACATGAAAGTGGTGTGAGTTCCATAAGAACTCCACTCACAACACAAGTGAGTATCATGTCAAGGAGTCACTAGTGGTCAAGCTGAACGCATCAAAATCAGATGCATGTTCTGACTCTGAGTCAAAACCCAATAAGGGGAATGAAAAAGGGAAGCATATTATCGATGTGGAGCCCGATGCTACCATTACCACCATGAAGATTCAGAAGGAGGGAGCCGAACATCTAGAGGAGGAGGAGTGCCTCTTCCACTCCTAAATGTGGGTAAAGGGTTCCCCGCTATAGTTCAATATTGACAACGAGAGCCAAAAGAACCTCATTTCAACAAAGGTCATCAAATAGTTGCACTTATCGACCATAGCACACCCACAACCTTACACCATCGGTTAGCTTCACTAAGGACGGGATTTTCACGCGAGTCAATGGTGTGGCCTTCCCTACAGGATCAAGCCCTTCACAGATGAGGTATTATGTGTTGTTTCTCCCCTTGATGTTTGTGATGTATTATTAGGCCAAACATACTTGTGGAAGCGACATGTTGTGTATGAGTCAAGGCCTTGCACTATTATTGTTACCTTGGGAAATAAGTTCTATATGATACCAGAGGTAGCACCACATACCACCATCTCTTTGGTTATTGCAAAACAATGTAGTACGCTCATTTCCAAAATTGGGAAGTTTGTTTCCTGATGATACGCCGTCAATGAAAGAATAATACAGTGGCCATGACCTCTAGACAAGGCCCTTCTGCACAAGAGCAATAGATGGACAAGGTCATGGAGGTGTATGTGGACATCTTCACCTCCCTTGCAGGGGTGCCTCTGCACTATCAGGTCAAGCACTCCATCGATAGAACCCAGGTGCACCATTTCCCAATGGAACAATATATTGGTGTTCCATTCTGGAGAACAATAAAATCAAGAGACAGATTCAGGAGCTGTTGTAGAAAGCTCACATCCAGCCGAGTTCATCACCTTGTGGGAGCCCAATCATTTTGGTATATAATAAGGATGGGACTTGGAGACTTTGTATTAACTATTGGGTTCTCAACAAGATCACTATTGGGAATAGGTACCTGATCCCACGGATTGATGACCTTTTGGAAAAATTGAAGTGGGAAAAATATTTCAGAAAGATCAACTTGAAGTCTGGACCAATCAAACCCTCTGATGTCCGGAAGATTGACTTCAAAGATAAGGAGGGCCTTTTTGAATGGCTGGTTATGCATTTCGGGTTGATGAATGCTCCTGCAACCTTCATGAGGCTGATGGATGACATCTTACAACCATTCAACAACTCATTTACAAGTATACTTGGATGACATCCTAATCTTTAGCCGAAGTTGGGAAGAGCACCTCCACCACATTCACCAGTTTCTACAAACATTGTGACAACACAAGTTGTGTTTTGAATTTGGAGAAATGCACTTTTGGCATGATTGAGGTTCAATATATGGGATGCATTATTCAAGAATAGGGGGTGCATGTGGATCTATCCAAGATACAAGTCATTCAGGATTGGTTATCCCTAATGACTCTTACAAAGCTCCGCAACTTTTTGGGTGTTGCAAATTTCTACCATAGGTTCGTGTGGGTTCTCTCATATCACTTGGCCCTTGAGTGAAGTCGCCAAGGTAGGAACGAAAAAAAAAAATATTTTGGTCTATATCTCAATAGGAGGCATTCACAATGTTGAAACATCGCCTCTGCTATGCACCAATGCTCACATTACTAGAATTGCAACAACCATTTGAGATCGAGATAGATGCCTTTAACTATGATGTTGGGGAAGTCCTCACTCAATAGGGGCATCCAGTAGCATATCACAGTGAGACACTTTCAGACATAGTTTAGAAGTATCCCACTTATGAAAAAGATATGTATTCCATTATGTAGGCTTTTCAACAATGGAATCATTACATTTTTGGGAATGAAATGGTCATCCACATGTACCACAGACCCTTGTGGTTCATACATACGCAAGGGAAGTTACAAAATGATCACCATCAGAAGTGGTCAACATGCTTGAAACAATTCCATTTGAATATAAAGTACAATAATGGAAGCACCAATAATGTTGCATACTACCTCAACTGACCACTGATCATGGCGTTAACCATTGTTCTCAACACTTATGGGCACAAGGCTTCTGAATTGCCACTTCTCTACAAAAGCAACCCAAAATTCAGCCACACATACTAGACACTCTTGGAGGGTCAACAAGTTTTAGATTTTTACCACTAGGATGCCCTGTTATTCCACCTGGGACACCTTTGTGTTTCTTCAAGTGAGCGTGCCAAGATGATTAGGGAAGTGCACTACAATTGGGTTGCTGGGCATTTCAGGGTTGAGAAAATGGTGATAGTACTACAAAGGTATTTCTATTGGTCGAATATTTGATAGGATGTCAGGAAGTACATCAAATCCTACAGTACCTGTGCCATTGCCAAACTGACCATCAAGAAGCAAGGCCTCTATCTGCCTACCCCTAGTTGACCTTCAAAATCCATATTCATGGATTACATGTTAAGCCTTCCTTCTACTAAGCATGGCAACAAGTGTGTTTTTGTGGTCGTCGACAGATTCTTGAAGAGGGCCATTAAGGCAGCCTGCAAGAAGAATATCACAACATAAGCCATTGATAAAATCTTCTTTGAATGAGTGTGGATACACTTTGGGATCCCACAGTCTATCATCTTAGATCAAAACAACAGGTTCCTTAGTACCTTTTGGTCCAATCTCTGGTTGATGCTGGACACTAAGCTCACTAAGTCCACATCTTTCCATCCCCAAATTGATGGACAAATAGAGGTCATCAATAAGATGATTGTACACATTTTGAGCATGTAAAACTCAAATAATTTATGCACATGGGATGAGAGTCTCCCCTATGTCCAACATAGCTATAACTTGGCTCTCCATAGCTCAACTGGCCACATCCATTTTCATGTGGGCTTGGGATTCCAACCATGTTACCCCATTGATGTGGTCATACCATTTGCAGCATCTTAGGCAGATTTGGCTCATGTCTAGTCCGAAGTCGATAAGGAAAATAAATTCATTGAGAAATCAAATGTCGAGTACATGTAGCGACATGATCAACATTGGGTGCCATACAAGTCTCATGTGGGTGACAAAGTCTTGTTACATTTGCAAAAGGAACACCTTACTGGAGCCTAAAAAAAACTCATACCACTTTGATATGGTCCTTACACCATTACCAAGGTTGTGGGAGATAATTCATTTGAGCTCATCATTCCCCCATTCCTTGTCCTGCACCTAGTGTTCAATGTGGACTGCCTTCAACCATGCTTCCCACCATTGTTGGACACATCAGACATTGCAGAAGAACTCACACCTACAGAGTTAAATATATATTGCATGGAACAAGCCACAATTGATTATATCATGGACACGTAGATCAATAATACCAGACAGCAAAGGATCCAACTATATCGTTTTGTCAAAACATCCAAGTCTTTCACCAGGGAAAGTGGCTCACCAGGGACAAAGTTTAGTAGAAGTTTCCTCATCTCATGAAGGAAACCAATGCAATGGGGACCATTGCTTTCTAAGGAGGGAGGAATCATCTAGGTGGATATTGGTAGCCACCCTCCTATTCCACTTGGACTCCCACCATTGTTTCTTTCACTTTTCTAGTTTCCTTATTTGTAGCACAATTTACTATTTTTGGCAATTTTTCGAGACTTGAACTTCCAGAGCCGTTTTGAGGCCATAAACAGTGATTTTTGGGAAAATAGGGGACTGCATAGGACATTGTGTAAATTTGGCCATATAAAATTTGTAGTCCTAGGACAGATCTTCCCAACGAGGTATCGTGTGCATCAAACAATGATCGTATGCCAAAGTTACGACCCCAGGAAGTTGATGTAACAATTTACCCAAACAGGGTCGATAGTTTGGCGCTTCATCTCAAAGGGTTAGGTTTTTGGATGCTTATGGTTCTCCATTATTTATCAATAATAAATAAGCCTTTGACCCTCATTGTAACATAGTTCAGAGGCATGTAGCCGCAACATCTTTTCTCAGAGATAAGCTATAATCACTCGAGCTAGTCTTATTTCTATTATGTTTGTAAGCATATTTCAGTATTTGATATTAATGAAATGAAGTGTTATTTTTGTCGAATCTATCTATTTATGGTTATATCTATAATTTTTTTCATTCCTGTTTAAATCCGGATCAACCTATCAAGAGCAAGCAAAAGAACACAATTTTGCAACCACCTCCCAAGGCTGAAGATTAATGAAGACCCTGCATCATCAATCTATGTGAAGGAGAAGAGAAAGCATATTGAAGAACACATCTATCACTCAATGGCAACAATGCCTTGACATTGCCACATCATCAAGCCAGTCTATGTCAGTAGTGTCATGAGTTTTCATATGCCACATCACTAGTGTGGAGCATGAATATTGAAATCGAATGTATTGTAAAGTGGAAGTCCAATGGACACACATGAATATGAAGAGTCATGTAAGTTGAAAACTCATAGACAGTTCAACAATCATGAGGGTATCCAAAGAGTCACAAGGGGGAAGCATCACCCCGTGGTTATATATTGTTAGGGTCCCACCCTAGCCCCCTTATTTATGTAATGGGACCACGTCATAGTCAAGAGTCAATAAAGCCCATATTAATAATTGTAAGTGGTTAATCCACAATTAATAACGGAACCACAGTTAGTTGCAAATGGGTCGTAGTATTAGATAGATGGTATTAGTAATACCACGGTATTGGCCCGTGGTATTGCATGTATGAGTCATATATAAAGGATAGAGACTCCATGCGAGGAGCATCGTGTCTTATTTTGTAATCGAGCTCTGCTCTATTGGAGGTTGCCCCCTCGAAGAGGCAAGTGAACATTACTCTTTGGATAATAAAATCATTGCTATTCTGTGTTTTGGGTATCTTTTCTTTGCATATTCTGTATTTCGGTATCATTTGCAGGTTAAGAGCATAACAAGTGGTATCAGAGCACTTCCAGGGCCGGTGGGATCTCCATTTCGTAGGATTTTTATTTTTATTTTTTTGGCTAGAGACGTGTTTCGGCGTCTTTAAACCACGGGATCTGTCGTTGAGCGCATAAATCTGCGGATTTCGGGAGGCATGCATGCAGGAAATACAAGGGGTGGTCACGTCTTTTGGACTCCCTTGTAACCCCAATGGGTACCCCTTCGAGTAGTAGGGCATTAGACAGAACCGCGCACGAACTGTCTTCAACGTACCCTCTGGGTATATCGGAAGCCCCCTAGGCTCCTTTGAAACCTTGCCATAGATAAACCGTTGGTCGTCTCGCGGCTACAGTACACCGAGAACAACACTCGGAGAGATTACTCGCCCATACGATAGGGTAGTCGAGTTGTACGGCTAAGGGTACGGTCGATCCTCCTTAGTTAGAGCCCTGAAAAATTGGGCCGAGTACTGCTGCCAGACCCTTATGTATATTGCGATCTGTAGCACCTGACACTCCTCAAGACCCTATTTCCCTTTTCTATCATTATCTCTTCTAGATCCGCTTGTGCAAAGGAGTGCAATAGCAGCAGACATCGGTCCAAATCCGCCATTCCGATCTATTAGATCCATCAAATCCGCAAAAGCAGTCAGTTCCGCCGCCTAGCACTATCAGATCCGCCATTCAGATCTCTCAGATCCACCAGATCAGAGTCGTTGTGAAGGGTTCCTATACCGGGGTATAATTTTCGCAGGACTTTTGGCCGCATTGACATTTTGAAAATTTGGCCACTGCAGTATTGATAAGGGAGGAGTAAAACTCCGTTGGGAGTTTTTAGAAGAAAAAAAAAAGAAAAGGTGATCCGACCCATCAGAATCAGGACAACGTGCTGAGCACGATGGTACCATTCACTTCTTAGTGAATTTTTTTTTTAGGTTGTCCTACTTTTCAAAAAATCCGGTTGGTGTATGGTAGCAACTAGAGCTCAAGCGATGGCCAATGAAAGGATGGAAAAACTTGAAAAATCAGTGCATAACCTCGACCTTCAGCTTACCAGACTACTTAGCATGGTCGACAAAATAGTCCCGAAGGGTAAGGAGCACGCCCCCGAGGAGGAGTATAATGGCCATGAACACAATGAGGGTGAGTCTAGCCACTCTCCTCACGTCTGGCACACCCACTCACAACCCAGTCAGCGACCTCCCAAGTTGGATATGCATAAATTTGACGGTTCTCACCCATCGGCATGGATAGCACAAATGGAGCAATATTTCAAACTAAATCGCATCTTCGATGATGACTCAGCTTACGTTGGGGAGCATGTACTTGGACAATGAAAGGTGGCAATGGTGGGAATGGCAGCAACGTTGCACTGGACCTTTTAGGACTTGGCCCAAATTCACCAAAGCTCTTCAAGACTGCTTTGACCAGGAATCATCTTTTTTGGGTCGTCTTACTAAGCTCCAACAGACTAGTACAGTGGGTGAATATATTACAGCTTTTGAAGCCTTAGCCTTCCACACTTGGGGTCTCTCAGATGGGTTCTACATTGAATGTTTTATCAGCAGTCTTAAAGAAGCTATCAAAGCCCAAGTCCTACTGCACACCCTCCCACATGGACGAAGGCTTGCAAGGTAGCTCGTAATGTTGAACATGCATTAGCAGCCCAATACAGTCGCCCAAATTTCTCCGCTAAAGGTTGCCCCCCACAGGCTCACAACACGACTCAAACACTTAAAGTCCAAAATGTGTCACCTGCGGAGATGGCCGAAAGAAGAAAGTAAGGCCTATGTTACTACTGTGATGAAAAATACTCCCCAGGGCATAAATGCAAGGAGCCCAAATTTTTTCAAATTGATGCCACTGACTACAGTCAACAGAGGAAGATCCACCACTGAGGAACATGAGCCGCTAGAGGAAGACAACCAACAGGACAATGTCTCTGACGAACCAGTTATTTCGTTGCATGCCTTGGCAGGGATTTCTTCCCCTCAAACGCTCAAAATCAGAGGGTTTATTAAACATCGCCCAGTAGTAGTCTTGATTGATAGTGAAAGTACACATAATTTCATCCATCAAAAAGTCACAGAAACAATGCATTGCTTTGTACGAGCAGTTTCTAACTTCCAAGTTCAAATTGCAGATGCAGGCACAATGAAATGTGAAGGCCATTGTGAAAATGTCAAACTTCAAATGGGGGATTATCAGTTGAAAACCCACATGTTTGCCATAAACATGGGGAGTTGTGACATTGTCCCTGGCGCTGACTAGCTCCGCACTCTTGGGCCAATCACAATGGATTTCCAGGAGTTATATATGAGTTTTAAGCAGAACAACTACACACATACCCTCTGTGGACTTCAGGAGGGAGCCCCCTCTATCATCGCTCGCATAGGATGGAAAAATTGTTAAAAAAGGGCAATCATGGAGTTGTGCCTCAATTTAATTCCATCCAGGCAGTCGAAACCAAGCCGCCGCCAATTCATCCTGAGATGCAACAGATTTTAAATAACCATATGCCGGTCTTTGAAAAGCCTCAGGGGCTTCCACCCTCGCGAGGGGAACATGATCATAGCATCACCTTGGTTCCAGGGGCCCAACCCCCAAATGTGCGCCCATACATATATCCGTTCACCCAAAAGAATGAAATAGAAAAAATCATCAAGGAACTTTTGGAAGCCGGTGTCATTCGTCCCAGCATTAGTCCTTATTCATCCCCAGTGGTCATGGTGCTCAAGAAAGATGGGGAGTGGCGCGTGTGTCCCGACTTCAGAGCCCTCAATAAGTTGACAGTCAAAGATAAATTTCCCATCCCGGTGGTTGATGATTTGCTGGATGAACTCAATGGGGCTCAATTTTTCACGAAGCTGGATCTTCGCTCAGGCTACCACCAAATTCTCATGAAGGAAATCGACATCCCCAAGACTGCTTTCAGAACTCATGAAGGCCACTATGAATTCCTGGTCATGCCATTTGGTCTTTGTAATGCCCCCTCTACTTTCCAGAGCCTTATGAACCACATTCTCAAACCATATCTCAGGAAATTTGTCCTTGTCTTCTTCAATGACATCCTCATCTATAGTTGCACTTGGGTCGCACATCTTCAGCATGTAGATCTACTCTTGCAACTGCTCTGCAAGCATAAATTATTTGTCAAGATGTCCAAGTGTTCTTTTGGCATGGCAGAAGTAGAGTATTTGGGCCACATTATGGGGCATGAAGGTGTCAAGGTGGACCCCAAAAAGATCCAGGCAATGTAGGAATGGCCTCAACCTAAGACCTTGAAGAGCTTGCGAGGATTTTTGGGTCTCACAGGCTATTATCATAAATTTGTCTGCAACTATCGTTGCATAGCGAAGCCCCTCACCCAACTCCTAAAGAAAAATTCATTCTTCTAGAATGAGGAAGCACAACAAGCCTTTACAGCTCTAAAAAATGCCATGTGTTCCACTCCAGTTTTAGCACTACGCGACTTCACCAAATCTTTTGTCATTGAATGTGATGCTTCGGGTACAGGTATTGGGGCGGTCTTAATGCTGGAAGGGTGATCATTGGCCTTCACAAGCCAAAAACTCAATGGGAGGAATCTGGGCCAATCTACCTACGAGAAGGAAATGATGGCCATCTTACATGTAGTCGACACCTAGCGACCTTACTTATTGGGGCGACGTTTCCAAATCCGTACAGATCATCACAGTCTTAAATATTTTTTGGAGCAACACCTATCCTCCCCGCAACAAAATAAATGGCTAGCCAAAATGCTAGGATATGATTATGAGATCATTTACAAGAAAGGGAAAGACAATAGTGTAGTAGATGCATTATCTCGTCAATTTGAGGAGGAAAGTACCCTACTAGCAATTTCCCTCCCCATTCCAGAATGGATTGAAGAAGCTTGCATGGAATGGTTTTCACACCCCGAGCTCTCCCAACTCATTTCTCAACTACAGGCAGATCCAAATTCCACCAAGGGCTACTCGTGGCAGGATGATATTCTTCGCTACGAGGACAGAGTCGTAATATCACCAACATCCACCCTCAAAAGTCGCATTTTGGCAGAAATGCACTCATCTCCCATTGCAGGACATTCGGGCTTTCAGAAGACGTATGCTCGCACCAGAAGATCATTTTTTTGGACAGACATGAAAAAGGACATCCTTACCTTCGTAGTAGAATGCGATGTCTGTCAACGCCACAAAGGGGAAACCGTCAACACACCAGGCACATTACAACCATTTCCCATTCCGGCATCAATTTGGAGGGAGGTTTCTATGGATTTCATTACAGGTCTTCCAAAGTCAGGGAACAAGTCAGTCATCATGGTGGTTGTGGACCGATTGTCGAAGTATGCTCATTTCTGCACTCTACCCCACCCGTTTACACCAACTATGGTTGCTCAATCTTTCATGGATCAGATCTTCAAATTTCATGGCATGCCCACTTCTATTGTGTCCGACCGCGACCCGATCTTCACCAGAAATTTTTGGCAAGAACTCTTCAGAATACAAGGTACTCAACTAAAACTCAGTACTTCCTATCATCCGCAAACAAATGGTCAAACCGAAGCCTTCAACAAATGTCTAGAAACCTACCTTAGGTGTTTCACTTCAGAAAAGCAACACCTTTGGGTACAGTGGCTGCCTCTGGCTGAATGGTGGTATAACACCAACTATTATGCCACCATCAATGAGTCCCTATGAAGCAGTATATGGTCAACTCCCGCCTTCACCTACTTCGTATCTCAAGGGATGCTCAAAAGTACAAGCAGTGGATCAACTCCTACAACACCGTGCAACCATGCTCGCCCATCTTCGAGAGAATCTTCATTAAGCTCAGAACCGCATGAAGCAACAGGTAGACCAGCATCGCTCAGAGCACCAATTTCAAGAAGGGGATCAGGTCTTTTTACGGCTCCAACCATATAAGCAAACATCACTCAAAGACAAGGGGTGTCAGAAACTCTCTCCCAAATTCTACGGACCATATCAAGTACTTCAGCACATTGGAGAAGTGGCCTACAAGTTGGCCTTGCCACCTACTGCAAAAATCCGTCCAGTTTTTCATGTCTCATGCCTCAAGAAAGTGATTGGGAACAATTGCAGAATTCAGACAAGTCTACCAGAATTGGACGAAGAAGGGTCCATTTGGCTTCAACTAGAACAGGTCCTAGACGCACAAGTCAAGCAAGTGCACGGCCGCATGATTAAGGAATTCCTCGTCAAATGGAACGACACCTCTCCGGAAGATGAAACTTGGGAGCCAACCACTATTCTTCAGCAGTTTTCGTAGCTTCAACCTTGAGGACAAGGCCAGTCTTAAGGGGGAGGGCATGTTAGGGTCCCACCCTAACCCCCTTATTTATGTAATGGGACCACGTCATAGTCAAGAGTCAATAAAGCCTATATTAATAATTGTAAGTGGTTAATCTGCAATTAATAACGGAACCACAGTTAGTTGCAAATGGGCCGTAGTATTAGATAGATGGTATTACTAGTACCACGATATTGGCCCGTGGTATTGCATGTATGAGTCATATATAAAGGATAGAGACTCCCTGCGAGGAGCATCGTGTCTTATTTTGTAATTGAGCTCTGCTCTATTGGAGGCTGCCCCCTCGAAGAGGCAAGTGAACATTACTCTCTAGATAATAAAATCATTGCTATTCTGTGTTCTGGGTATCTTTTCTTCACATAGTCTATGTTCTGGGTATCTTTTCTTCGCATATTCTTTATTTGGGTATCATTTGCAGGTTAAGAGCATAACATATATAACCCCTCATTATATGAGCAAAGAACTTTTTACCTTGGCTCCTCTCGCAAGGCATTAGAAATATCAACGAGTTCTCTGAAGAGCAAGGGGTGGATCCAATGACCCACTACTGGGCTAGTGATGTACAATGTAAATATATTTCTTGGAACTTTTTCTTAATAATAGAATCCTATTCAGGCTAACACATACTTCATGCAAGAACTATGTATGTTCGTAAGACTATTATGTGAACATTTTTATTTCATGTTTGCTTTCACATGTACTAAGATAGTTGAACTACTTCAGTTATTTTAGTGCTCATCTTGTTGAGAATGTGTTGTAATGGTTTTTATGATTGTCTCATCCTTAGGGACTATTTTATAGGATACTAGAAAAACATTTCCTTGTTCGTTGGTTATAATGATCATCGCATCCATTGTAGACTATCGCATTGGATGTTAGACATATCTTCTCTTTTTTTCTGGTTGTAACGACTGTCGCATCTGATGTGGACTATTCCACTTAATGTTGGACACTTTTGGTTCATGTGTGTCTCTTCCTATGTGGTACTATTACCTCTCATTTATAGGCTTACTTCTCTCTCCCCTTTGTAATAGAAGAACCTAGACATAGTTACATTGCACACTCACCAGGCACACTTCCCTTACTTTCCAAAGACACCATTGCATCAATCTCTTGTGTTGATAGTTAGATTCAAGGCAAATATTTAAGGATTTAGCATCCAAGCCTTTATACCAAATGGGACTCCTACAACAAAGGTGTGAGATCTTATTGGCACTTCATATTGGTGAGATCCCCTCAATGTTGGCAGATCCAGTGCTGTCAACATTTCTAGTGCTAGAAGGAGGGTTGCAAGAATTTTATGGCTAATAGACCCATCGACCCCACTTATCCATCTTCTGGTCAAGGAAACAACATTCACTCCATCTCTTATTTTTGAAGGTGGTGAATCTTCCCATTCTAGGTCTGAATATGAAATCCCATATGATCAACTTCAGGTTGTCTGTCTCATCCCCCATCAGTTTGCAAAAGGTATTGGATTGATTCCGAGAGTAATCAATCTTACATACTCTAAAAAGAAGAAAAAGGCCACACCCACAGTAATAGTATTCTCTTCCATTGAATAAGTGGTTCTCACCACTCTTGAAGAACTAGTAGACATTCTGGAAAGGGAACAAGAGCCTCAACTCTTTTAAGGAGGTAACGAAGGCAATCCCTTAATCTTAGGTTAAAATTTCAGCAAGGTGGGTGGGGAGGAAGAGGAAGAAGAGGAACCATCAGATTCAAAAAAGGAAGAGGAGGACAATGAAGTGGAAGACATGGAAGAACCAAATCTAGATTAGATGACTTAGGGCCCATTGGTACTTTTGGGTGTCCTGTATAACATGTCAAGGCATGCAGAGAAGCTCTTGATGAAGTACGAACTTGAAAAGACAGGGAAGGATAAAGATCACTTAGACAAGTTTTACCTACATCTGCAAACACTTGAGGTACATTATGATGATGTTGCATGGATACCTTTTCCACATACCTTGGATGGTAGAGAAGTTGCATGGTACCATGGCCTTCCTCCAAACTCCATCTAGAATTGGAGTGCATTCAAAAATATCTTTATTGAAAAAATTGTTGAAGATAAGACCTCTACCATGTTATTAAAGGAGTCGAGTAATCTAAAAATGGAGCAAAAAGAAAAAGTTAAATATTTTAATCAGAGATTTAATCACATCTTGAAAAAAATCTGGACAACACAAAACCTCATGACTCCATCACCATAGATTACTACACTTCTTCCTTGCCAACCAATATTGTGCAGTTTTTAAAGTGAAATGTGAGACAAACATTGACAGAAAACTATCAAGAGGAAATCACCGTTGAGAAGGATTTGCATGCTCTTGGATTCATAAAAAATGATGAATCAACAAAGGACTCCAAGGACATAACTAAGAGGTCCTAGGCCTCCATGAGAAAGGCTAAGGAAAAGGAACCACATGATCTTGAAATCCTAACTCGTATGGTGAAGTCCTTGACCACTGGAATGGTTGAAATCAAACAAAGGACAAGCCAGACAACTGTAAGAAACAAGCACCCCAAGTTCGTGCTCAGAACAAGTTTAGCTTCCTGCAGCAACAACAATCAACTAACAAAAGTTGTGAATATTTTCAATGTTGTCTTGAATATCAAAAAGATTGGCATGGATTTCTATTGCACATTTCAAAATGAGCATCGTTCGGAAAAGACGTGCCCACAATGGAACCAGCTCTTGAGATGAATGACTGCCTAGTTTATTGACTTAGTTAGGGTTGAAGATTAGGCTGAACCTGAGGAAGAGAAAGAAGAAGTTGTTGTAGTTGATGAAAATCCAAGCACTAGGCATGAAATCAACATGTATCATTGACAATTGTGTTCTCGCAACCCAAAAGAGAACTTTTGACAAGTGTTGAGCACTGGAGAAGGTATGTTATTTCATTTACTTTGTTATCATTTCTTAAAAACTCAAAACCTTTTCACATCATGAGCTAGGCATATGACAAAAGAATATGATAAAATATAGAAGATTTATATGTAATGTGAAATAACTAATAATTACTCTTTTTCTATGCAGAAAGAGGAGAAAATGGAAGACTATCATCCCAAAGGAAAGAACAAGACCAAGTTAACTGATGTCCCTTTGGCAGGGAACTGCGTTCAAATAGGGTGATCCAAATTGGAGCGTACAGCCAGAAAAAGGAAAAGGAGATCTCCATTCGGTGCAAAAGAACAAGAGGATAACTACAAACTAACAGCTTGGTGAATCCCTCTGAATCCTTTGATCCTGAGGGATCACTATCTTAACAATTCTCTACATTGTTGATATCGCTGCTCGACTGTTATAAGAAAGGGTAGAACTGTTAGCTTGGGGGGAGAAAACAATTGTTATTTTTATGAAATTCTTCTTGGTACTTGAACTTTGATCATCGACTCTCTTTGAAGAGTGATTCATTGTAAATTTGTTTAATGTTTTAATATAAAAACCTGGTTGTTGTTCTATCGTTGATTCTGGAGTAGCCTTAAGCAGTGAGTCCCTGTAGGCTAAGGGCCCGGCCCTGGTGGATCACTTGCTCCTGTACCATATTTTTGATTCATGTGTGGTTTGATTTCTTTCATCTAATCTATTCAGTAATCTGACGTGCTTTACTTTTTTACCTATCAGCTTTGTTATATATACTTGACTAAGTAATGCTATTATGTGCTACAGGAATGCTATGTTATTCATTCTAACTTTGTATCACACTGTTGTTTCTTTTGACAATTGATATAACACTAATTTTCCTTACAGATTTCCATTCAATTACAAATTAACTACATTGTATGTTCCTAAATCGGTACTACTGTATGATTTATTCTTAAATTGTGACTGTTGTTCATTTGGGATTTCTATTTCGTTACAATTGTTGTTACTTTATAGTTGTGATGCATGTGTATTGTATCGAAGCTTAGATTCCTATTCCTTTTAATGTTAGGTGTGTCACATGTTTAACTTGGGTTGTTATACATTCATATTTAAGTTTTTGTTCTATACTTTATTTCTGATAGTTCACTGTTCCATTTTTGTTTGTTTTTCAATTCAAAGGTTGTCACTTAATTCTAGTAGATTATAATTATTGTTGCATCCATTTCCGTGGGTTAAGGTTTTGCTGTTCAATCCTGTTTAGAAAAATAGTTGTTGTTCCATTTCTTGTCATTTGAAGATCATCATCGCTTTGGTGTGCAGAAGGTCTGAGACTGTAGTGAACATCGACATACATTGTCTAGTTCCCAGTTTGATTATCCTTCCTTTGAGTGCCTTCTTGATTGCATTAGTTTACAGAGGGAAGAGTTACCGTTATTGTACCCTTGACTGATAAATTGTTGTAGCTTTCTGAAGGCATGATTTGAGTCCTAGGTTTCTTTTTGCAAGTAGATTTCATTCCAAGCATCTGTTTACTCTTGTATTGAGAGCACTATACTACTAACATTACTCTGAAAAATGACTGCCTCAAACTGAGTACACTCTTTGAGATAACAAATTGTTCCTAGATTGACAATTAATGTAGGGTAAATAGAGGTGAAAAAGACCCTTTTTACTGCTCGACATTTTGGTGCCGTTGTCGGGGAAGAGTGTAGCCATTTGTTTCTTTTCCAGAGTAGTGTAAGAACCTACTAGGAGAGAATTGGGTTTTAAAAACAGAAGGTAAAAACCTGTGTGCAGAGCATGTAATAGCCCTGCTCCCTTGCCCAGTTTCCTGCAAATTTGTTGCTGTTTTTTTTGGGTAGAAATTAGCAGTTGATTTGTATGCATGACTAAGTAGAAAAAGCTAGAAAAGAATCCTAAACCTCTACCCAAGCTTGATAAAGCTAAGCGGCTGGTGACCCTTGGCCAATCAACCTTTATAAAAGAAATCCTTAAGAAAGCAGAATCTCAGCCTTCAGTAGGGCCTAGAAAAGTTACTTCTAGACAACCTACTAGTTCCCTTCAAGCCACAGGATCACCAACTATAACATTTGCTGAGGTGCATAGTCACACCGAAGAGCAATATTTTCAAGAAATTGAGAATTCTATCCCAAAATCATTGCATGAAGGGAACCTTAGCAACCTATGTGAAGGGAGAGGAGAAACTGGGGAAACTAAAGAACCAAGATCTCTTCTTGGGATAATTCCACCATTGAGCAGCCCAGATAAGGGAAGTGCTGCAAAAATAATCCATAACAAAGTTGAAGAACCTCAAGAGCCCAAATCCCCCCAGACATTAGGAACTCTCATCATCCCAGATAAAGAAAGTGTTGTCAAGGCCATTCTTGTTGAAGCCAATCCCCCTTATCAATGTAGGAATACCCTCTTAGACATCCTAGAAGATTATTGGCACATATTTGACCAAATGGCCCAAAACCAGCCAAACACCCAAACTTCTACACTACAATATCCCATTGTGGACACTGCAACTAATGCTCCTATGAAAGTAATTCCTCTCCAGCATATCCCTACATTTCATGGCCTTACATCAGAAGATCCAGATGCATTCTTGTTTGAATTTGATGTGCTTTGTAGAGGTTATGACTATACCACCGATCCCCAAAAACTAAAATTATTTCCCTCTACATTAAAAGGGGTTACTTTAATATGGTTTATGGGGTTGGGTGGTGGTGTTATAAATAACTAGGATCAAATGAAAGAGTCTTTCCTAAAAAAATATCAGGATTATTACAGGTCTAGAGAGTTGAAAGATGAAATATTTCAGATGGTGGCTAGACCAAATGAAACATTAGAAGAATATGTTGAGTGTTTTGAGTATAATGTTCAATGATCTTCTTATGCATCATTACCCTTACCTGATAATGTATTAAAAATAGCATTAATTAGACGAATGAAGGAACAGTGGATTGAAATACTAAATATTATGGGAAAAGGAGATATTTATTAGGAAAATTTTGCTGACATTATTAATTTATGTATCAGGAGTTCAAGAGGTGGCACAAGACTAAAACTAGCAGAACATGATCGGTTTGCAAGAGATAACAGAATTTCTACAGAAGGAGTAACTCAGACAAAAATTGGAAATTTTAGAAAATTTCAAAACTGACATATTGGGGACTCTAACAACACAACTTGATGTTATGTAGTCCAAGAAGAAACAAGCAAAGGCAGAAGAAAATTTGGCAATCTTCTGTCCCAGGTGTAGAAAGAAACATAGCCACAAAGAATGTATGTTAGATGTGGTTCCAGTTTGCACCATTTGTACAAAAGACCATTCTACAAAGAGTTGTCCCTCACTTCCTGGATTGAAAGCAGTCTACAAGGAAGTGGAAGAAGAGCTAGAACCGATGTGCCTACTTAATCAGCACCATCAATGGCAGTCGTGACAATTAGGTATGTTCTCTGATCCAGCTTCTTCTTTTCAACCTCCACAATATCATGCTCAGCAATATAATACTATGTGGAAAAATCAACCTCCATTCTCAAATTGGTCACAACAACCATTTCCTTCATCATCACCATGGCTGAATCAAGCAAGTCAACCGAATTGGCAAAATTTTCCTTATGCCCCACCATATTGGCAAAACAATGTATATCCAGTACAATGGTCCCCTCCTACTTCACAGAGTCAAGCTGGGTAGGAAAACTGGCAAAGACAAATGAATCAGCTAGTAGGAACCATTCTGCTTCCTCAACGTACATTGCCAGCATTACAACAAAACCCTCAGTCTAACTTAAGACCGCAACTCCCAACCCAACCCAACCCTAATCTGAATAACAGACCGGTCCAATCCATTCAAATAACTGAGACACCAGAGATAGAAACTGATCTAAGGGAGTGTAATGACCTTCAATTAAGATCTGGGCGCATCATTGAAACAAAGGGAGATAAAACCGCTCAAGTTGAAAATCAGTTACCTATAGAACAACCACTCCAAGAAGAGGATGTGATCAGACATCAAACTCATAATCAAGTAATCACATCTTCTCCTCCATTCCCAGAATGATTAATTATACCTCGACCTATACAACATCCTGATTTTGACATTTTGGAGAACTTAAAAATCTGTACATAAAAATTCCACTCCTCCAAGCCATCCAAGACATCCCAATATATGCAAAGACCATCAAAGAGCTATGTATAAAAAACCCGAGGAGGAGAATAACAAATAACCCAATAGTCCAAGTAGTTGGCACCCTTCCGACCTATTATTAAGAAAAGAAATGCCCATTAAATATGAAGACCCAAGAAATCGAATAGTAACAATACAAATCAATGAGCAAACTTTTGCAAATGCCTTAATTGATTTAGGGGCTGCAATTAATATCTTAATAACCACCACTTATCAAAAATTGGGCATTACATCAGTAGAACTAACCTCCACTTTATTAGAACATGCTGACCGATCTATGGTTAGGCCAGAAGGCACACTACATGATGTCATGGTATCCATTGATTCCTGGGAGTATCCTTCCGACTTTCTGATAATAAACCCCAAAAAATGACTTGATGGAGATCCATTGATTTTAGGCAGACCTTGGCTTGCAACTGTTGATGCTTATATTAGCTGCCAACAAGGAAGTATGACCATAACTAGAGGGGCTAATATCAAGAATCTAGCCTTGTATCCTCGAGCCTAGCCAAGTGTCACAATAATGAAAACTAACAAATATCTTGTATTATACCTCACCGAAAATATTAGATCCCCATTAACCATAGAAGATGCCCTCGATTTCAAAGATCAAACAGAGGATGATTTCATTAACAACTTTCTTAGCCAGACTAAATCTAGATCCCACATACAATGTCATATGATAGAAGCAACATTTGATAATGAATTAGAAGAAGATCCTCCCAAAGACACTCACCATCAAACAATACCTACTACCTCTGTATGAAATAGCAAAACTGTAGAAATTGAGCCAGGAAAAACTTTAAACATTAATGGCAACCTGACTCCAAAACAAGAACACAAGCTAATCCAACTACTGAGAAAATACAAAGAAGCATTTTCATGGGATTATCCTAACATGAAAGGAATTGATCCCCAGTTATGTACACACCACATTTACATATAAAAGGATGTAATACTTGTTCACCAACCACAAAGGAGACTTAACCCTCACCTAAAATTCATTCTAAATGCTGAAATTCAAAAACTTTTATATGTGAACTTTATTTACCCTATCTCTGATAGCAAATGGGTCTCTCCACTTGTAGTGGTACCAAAGAAGAATGGAAAGTGGAGGATTTGTGTAGATTATAGAGAGCTAAATAAAGCAACACAAAAAGACCACTTCCCCCTTCCATTCATTGACTAGGTATTAGATACGTTAGCAAGAAAGAAATTCTTTTCTTTCTTGGATGGCTTTAATGGATACAATCAAATTCAGATTTCCCCTGAAGACTGAGACAAAACAACTTTTACCTGTCCTTGGGGAACATTTGCCTACAGAGTTTTACCTTTTTGCCTATGCAATGCCCTTGCTACATTTCAAAGGGCTATCCTTAGCATATTTTCAGATTTAATAAATGAAGGGCTCGAAGTATATATGGATAATTTTACACCATACAGAGATGATTTCAACCTAGCATTGGACACACAAGAAAAAGTACTACAACGATGCATTGCCACCAGGCTCTGTCTGAACCATGAAAAATGTTATATGATGATGGCTGAAGGACTTATTCTAGGCCATTATATTTTAGCATCTGGAATACAGGTAGATCCGGCCAAAATTCAAATAATTTTGTTAATACCTACTCCTACCACTCAAATAGAGGTACACAGTTTTCTTGTATTTTCTGGTTATTATAGAAGATTTATAGAACACTTTTCTCATATTGTTGCACCTTTATATGCACTGGCAGGGAATGTTGACTTTGTTTGGACAGAAAAATGTGATCGCACTTTTGAGAATCTGAAAAAGCTTGTGTCAACAGCCCTAGTACTCTGAGGACCAAATTGGGACCTACCATTTCAAATTTCATCAGCTGCTTCAGACACAGCTATTGGAGCAGTCCTTGGGCAGGAAGAAGGTAAAAAACCATATGCAATTTATTATATTAGCAAAAATTTGTCTCCTGTCGAATTGAACTATACTGTGACTAAAAAGTAATTTTTAGCTGTAATACATGCCATCAATAAATTTAGGTATTATATCACTGGATATACTATCATTTTATATACAGATCACTCGGCCATAAAATATTTAGCAAATAAACCAATCACAAATAGTAGAGTAACAAGATGGCTAATTTTATTGTAGGAATTCGATATCACAATAAAGGACTGACTGAGAAAAGAAAATCCTGTAGCTGATTTTCTCTCACGAATGCCAAAACCAGTGGATGCAGCAGCGACCGAAGATCAATTTCCAGATGAACATTTGTTCGTTGTTACTGTTAAAAAACCCTGGTATGCTAATGTTGCAAATTATTTAGCAGTAGGCAAATTACCGAAACATCTGACTCCCAATGAACGGAAGCAGATTGTCTAGAATAGTACTCCATTTTCTTGGATTGCGGGCTACCTGTTTCATATAGGGGTAGATATGCACATCAGGAGATGCATCTCTGAAGATGAAATTTTTGACATCTTGAAAGCTTTTCACGATGGACCATGTGGTGGAAACTTCGCAAATCAGAGAACTGGTCACAAGGTGCAACAAACAGGGTATTATTCGCCCACGATCTTCAAAGATGCAAAGAAGTTTGTTCAAGCTTGTGATAGCTGCCAAAGAGCAAGATGCCCTGGACAGGCTGATGAAATGCCCCTGAACCCACATATAGTTATTGAACCATTTGAATAGTGTGTGCTTGATTTTGTTGGTCCAATTAACCCATCGTCAAAGCAGAAAACATATATTCTGGTGGCAATAGAATATGTCACCAAATGGGTTGAAGCAACGGCATTGCTGAGAGCTACAGAGGATTTCATCATACAGTTCCTATTCCACATATTTGTGCGATATGGCCTCCAAAGAGATATAATTACGGATGGAGGACCTCAATTTGCTAGTAATAAAATTGCTGCCACACTAAAAAACTATCATATTCAACATAAAATTACTACTCTATAACACCCACAGGAAAATGGTCAAGTAGAAAGCACAAACAAAATAATAGAAGCAATACTGACAAAAACCATTGCGTCAGACAGACGCGATTGGGCTGCAAGACTGCCAGAAGCATTGTGGCATACAAAACAACATGGAGAAGTACTACTGGTTATTCAGCATAACAGCTAGTATTTGGAAAGGAACCCATCTTTCTGATAGAATTTGAAATACATACATTACAAATAGCACAAGAGGTCAATCTAGATTTAGATGAGGCCTAGATTAATAGATTATAACATATCAATGAGCTAGATGAAATCAAGCTCTCTGCCCTTCAACATACTGCATTAATCCAAAAAAAGTGAGCCAAATGGCATGGCACCCTCACTAAAAAGAAAGTCTTCTACGAAGGAGATTGGGCACTCCTATACAACTCCAGGTTCCAAGATATTCTGGGTAAACTTCAGACTCACTGGCTGGGACCATATGAAATCCAAAAGGCGCATGATAATGGCACCATTACTCTAACCAGCATTAATGGATCCAGACATACCTTTAAGGCAAATGGCCACCGAGTTCGATTATACCGTAAACCACTTACTCAGGAATCCTTCTACCAGCAACTCCGCGAAGACTTTGACATGTAGATTTTGGTTGACAAATAGAAATATTCCTCACCTTTGGTTCATTAAGTAATTCGACTACTCTTACACATTTTACATAATTCTTTTGTTTTGTATATAGTTTTGCAGTTGTATAACATTTACACTTTGCTGCTCCTTTCAAAAGGAACAACATTTTCACTATTTTGTTTTTCCTTTTTCAAGGAAAAACACTTCTGCACTTTGCTATTCCTTTTGAAAGGAACAAAATTTTCACCATTCTATTGTTCCTTTTTCAAGGAACAACATTTTTGCACTCTGTTGTTCCTTTCAAAAGGAAATACATTTCTGCTGCTTTCATTTTCTGCTATTCCTTTTTCCGAAGGAACAACATTTCCATTTTTTTGCTATTCCTTTCCCCGAAGGAACAACATTTTTGTTTATGTTGTTCCTTTTCCAAAGGAATGATGCATTTTCATTTTCTACTGTTCCTTTTCCTGAAGGAACAACATTTTTGTTTCTGCTGCTCCTTTTTTCGAAGGAACGACGCATTTTTGTTTTCTATTGTTCCTTTTCCCAAAGGAACAACATTTTTGCTTCTACTGTTCCTTTTTCTGACGGAATGACACATTTTCATTTTCTACTGTTCCTTTTTCCGGAGGAATAGCATTTTCGTTTTCTACTATTCCTTTTCCCAAAGGAACAACATTTTTGTTTCCGTTGTTCCTTTTTTGAAAAACACAACATTTTTTCAATTGTTTTGCTTGCGCTTGTTTTCTTTGGTGATATTCTTCTTAGTCTGCAACAGTCTCGAGTTTTTCTTTCTTTTTGCTTGCAATTTTGTACATAGCACTTGTTTTATGTTTTTATTTTTGTGTGTTTTATCATTCAGATCACTTCTAAAACACAGCTATACACATATGCAATGAATATGAGAACTAGAAGATACTGAAATCAGAAAATTACATAAACAGTTGCTATCTTTACAAGAATTTTCTCTGAATTGATAAGAGAAAAGAGGAAAGGACACAACTATTGATCATCTTGTTGTCACCGTTCTACTAATACCGATATGATTGGTTATCTTTATCATGATGGTTCCTTCTAAAATTCCATAATCCTCTTTGATCATTATTAAGGAATAAGAAAAAAGGGCAAATTTTTCTATTGAGATGTTAAGACTTCTTCCACCATCCCTACTCTTAAGGAGTGTTGAACCACCCTTTGTGTATAAATAAGGAAACGTACTTTAAAAAAAAGAGAAAAATAATAAAATGAAAAATGTCTATATAATTTTGCTAACATGGTTTGTCAATGAAGGATTAGGGGTCTCATTGGGAGCTAGCCTACCATGATCATAATGAAGAAAGTGAAGTAGCATTCCCATTATGGCCACCACACTAGGGATATAATCCAAGAGGCACATTAGAAAAAATAAAAAGTCCTTGGAATAGGAGGCCTCATCACGAGCCGGCCTGCCCACCTTTCACTCCTTCCTAGTGAATGGCATTAGGATTTATTTGGTTACCAAGCCAGCATAATGGCCTCCATTCTGACATTCCATAGCACTTTCCTAAGCATACATAAAGGATAATGGTTCCATGGGTGAAATAAACAACTCTGTCAAGGTTATGGACACCTGTGGGTAACAGAGCTCTGTTGGTGGTATTGAAGTCACATTATTTATACACCAATAGTAGTTATGAATCCCTTCTTCTACCTTTGTAATGGGTCAAATAAGATTATGAACATAATTCTTTCGAACCTCTAATACATGAAATCTATTACAATCAATCATGATGGAAAAATCTGATCGTGATTGCACTGAACTTTTTGTGCACGTTAGTTGTCCTATCCTCCAAATCTCACATCATATCACGACATTCTCTTATTTATTAATTGATTCTATGATATACCTCAATTTTGGCAATCCGCTTGTTCTTGTAAACATGGAATCTCGGTATACGCTGCTCCTTTCTAACCCTTTATCATGTCAGTCCAGCACGCTACTCCCTCATTTGATGACCGAGGACAACCTATCACATTGCAGGGGGGGAGCAGGTGACCTTATAATTCACTGGCATATGTGTCAGTTTATCATTTGGAGAAATTTTACTTGGGAATAGAAAGGCTTAACAGTATATTGTTTTCCAATTTCCATGGCTTGCTATTTCAAAGTTATTTCCGCGTTATGCTTTGCAACAATTAGCAGTAATCTAAAATTTAAACAAGCTTGTTGTTCTGTCATTTTCTCTGTGGTTGCTAACAGCTTGAACAGCCTGTTGTTCCATTTCCGTCTCTATGTTTTCATAGTGTGCTAAGCATGGGAGGAAGATCACTTTGTAGAGAACTACAAGTGTTGATAGTTTCTGATGTCGCACGAGAAATGCTAACAAGGGTAGGATGGATAGTTTATCTCAATTGTCTGCAACAGTCCAACGAGATAGTGGCAATTGAATTTTTGCAGAACCTGCAAGAATATCACTCCATGGTAAGAGGGAGACAGATAGCAGTCACCAACGACATAATCACAAAGGTTTTGACACTGTTAACCACTGGATCTGTGTGTACTCTAAAAAAAGTAAGACTGCGAGACGCCATCAAAATCTTCCAAGATGAAGGTCAGAACCTGACTCGGAGTGGAAAGGGAGTTCTACCAGTAGCCTCGGGAGAACCGTGGGCAGAATTGGGAATGATCATTCAGAATTACATTACCTGTGAAGGCAGAAAAGACGTGGTAAGACCATGCCACATTAAAACAAAAATGCACTATGAATTTGCCTGCGTTTTTAAATTCTTTATTACCTGATGTTGCCCGAAGCATGAAGAAATTTCACCATGTAGAATTGGTAGTAAGTCATCAGGGGTTGATACAATTGATAGTTAGCTACAGTCTTGCTCAGTAACAGAGCAGCTGGGAAGAACTAATTTTTACAATAGATGGGGGACTAGCTTTGCCAGCCCCCAAACGAAAGCATACTACAAGTACATCAAATAGACCATTGAAACAGAGGAAATTCGTCATATTGGCATGGATCAGAGGGAGGCTAGAAATTTCCCAAAGAAACACCAATCAACTGGTGGAGGTAGATGATTCAAAGGGCGAGCAACCCCCGCAATTGGAAGGAGGAGAGAACAAAAGAGAATTGAATGATGAGGGAGAAACAAAGGGAGAGACTGAGCAATCTAGTCAGGTTGAAGAAGAAACAAAGCAACGTGAGGAAAGCCCATTGCAAAATCCACTGCGAGAGGATGAATTGGCCCAAATTCTGGCTAATATGGGAGAATATAATCAACCTCTCAACCCACTAAACCTCCACACTAAAGAAGAACCACAGGAGCACTCTATTCATGATAAGAGTGCATCCAAAGAGTTATGCGACGAGGAATAAGAAATAGAGAATCACTCCGGCCATGATGAAAGTGCATCTGGAGAGAAAAATGATGAGGGTGAAGAAGAGGAACAATTTGTTCCAAATCAGAATACACCAGAAGAATTTTATGAAGAAGAAAGGGGGGAAGAAGAAGTTACCCAAGAAATTGCAGAACAAGCTAGGGTTTCTACCCTCGAACAACCCGATCAACAAAATAATGAGGAAACACCCCAAGAGAAAAATCAAGAAATTGGTCAAGGAGAAAGTCTAGGCCTGAGTGCGTGAACGACTGTTCCTTCTAATAAAATGGAAGAAATCAAAAGATTACAAAAGGAACAACAAAGACTGCTTAATGTAATTGCGTGACTTCGACAACAAATCATGATTCTGAAGATGGGGAAGAGAGCAAAAAGGACCTCAGTGGTAAGGCAAGCAACCACTCTGGTGAAACCCCTTAGGAAAAAGGTTAAGAGGAATCAGGCCCAGCCTGCCATTCAAAATCAAAAGGAATAGTATTCGGCTGTTACCCATGTTGAAATCCAAATAGATGACATAACGGCCTATGACAAAGAAATTTAGATAGAGGCACAGTCCTCTGAAGAAATTCAAACCATAACTATGGAACGACGCAATAAGAAGATTCAAGTGAACCTCCTGCTTATAACTACTATGTGGGATAGTGAGCCAAGGACAGTAACCCTACGAGAGGGTTTGATGCAAGCCCAGTAAGTAGTAGAAAAGCTTACAGAACAAACTGTCTCTCGAGAAAAGTATGAAGAATTACAACAATAGCTAAGGGATGTCAATTTATCCAAAAGCCAGGCTTTTGAAGGATGGCGAAAGGAAGAAGAAAGATTCACAAAGGTAACTCATAGGCTAGATGTAGTTATCAAACAAATGGATACCTTATGCTCTTTGTATATTGACCTCCTAGCATGTAGAGCACCTGCTAAGAATTATGCTTTGTTTTTAATGGAAAGATATTTGTAATTGAAAATTAAGGTTGTCCAAGCAGGAACCCCTATAGAAATAAACACTATTGATGATTCCATAAATTCTTGTAAGCACTATGGGGTGAAGGTTCAGAGATTATTATGCGAGTTCTATTTGCACAAGCTTGTGTTAGATCAAGAAACAGAGTAGAATCCCAACCCTTTTGTTGGGGATATCCAATTACAAGCATTTATTTCGTTTGGAGTTAATCAAATAAAATGGCTTAAAGCCTATAATGCCTTCCAAAGACAAGAAAACATATTAGACTTATGGATAAGAGCTGAGCCTAGAGATCCATTGTAGTTATGGAATAAACATAGGAACCTAATGAGGACTCTGAGCATGGTTAAAGCATTAGGACCCATTCATACAGTAATAAATCAGCAAGGGATAGAATAATTTTTTGCCATTAGAGACTTTGCCATTTTAGCTGCTAAATTTTGATATTAGACTTCTAATCTGGATATCCAAGACATGGAACCGTTTAATTATGAGAACTTTAAGTTAGCTGCTAATCGCTTGGGCCTCTATCGTGATCTTATTTTGAGGGAAGGGCTATCTTCGTTAGGTTGCAGGTTCAGAAGTCCGGTCATTTGGCATCCTGCACCAAGCCTTTTATGAAATGCCCGAGGGCCAGACAGGACATATTTTTGAGCACCTAGCTAGGCATCATGGTTGTAGACCTCCTCATGAGATCCCATCTCCAGCATACTCTCTCATCTCCTTGCATGTCAACTACAATGTTTTCATGAGACCATGAAAAAGGGTAAGTAGGGGGGTGTGTTGAGCACTAGAGAAGGTATGTTATTTTCATTTACTTTGTTATCTTTTCTTCAAAACTCACAACCTTTTCACGTCATGAGCTAGGCATATGAGAAAAGAATATGATAAAATCTAGAAGATTTATATGTAATGTGAAATAACTAATAATTACTCTTTTTCTATGTAGAAAGAGGAGAAAACGAAATATTGTCATCCCAAAGGAAAGAACGAGACCAAGTTAATTGTTGTCCCTTTGGCAGGGAACTGCGTTCAAACAAGGCAATCCAAATTGGAGTGTAACAACCAGAAAAAGGAAAAGGAGATCTCCAATTAGCGCAAAAGAACAAGAGGATAACTGCAAACTAACAGCTTGGTGAATCCCTCAGGATCCTCTGGTCTTGAGGGATCACTATCTTAACAATCCTCTGCATTGTTGATATCGCCACTCGGCTGTTATAAAAAGGGGTAGCATTGTTAGCTTGGGGGGGGGGGGTGTAGAGAACAATTGTTATTTTTATAAAATTCTTCTTGGTACTTGAAATTTGATCATCGACTCTCTTTGAAGAGTGATTCATTGTAACTTTTTTTAATGTTTTAATATAAAAATTTGGTTGTTGTTCTTGTTAATTCTGGAGTAGCCTTAAGGAGTGATTCCCTAGAGGCTAAGGGCCTAACCCTGGTGGATCACTTGCTCCTATACCATATTTCTGATTCATATGTGGTTTGATTTCTTTCATCTACTCTATTCAGTAATCTGACGTGCTTTATTGTTTTACATATCAGCTCTGTTATATATACTTGACTAAGTAATGTTATTATCTGCTACAGGAATGCTATGTTATTCATTCTAACTTTGTATCACATTGTTGTTTCTTTTGACAATTGATATAACATTGTTGTTCCTTACAGATTGCCATTTGATTACAGATTAACTGTGTTGTATGTTCCTAAATGGGTACTACTGTATGAAATATCCTTAAATTGTGATTGCTATTCATTCAATATTGTTGTTCTGTTACAATTTCTGTTACTTTATAGCTGTGATTCATGCATATTGTATTGAAGCTCATATTACTGTTCCTTTCAGTGTTATGTGTGTCACGTGTTTAACTTGGGTTGTTGTACATTCATATTTAGGTTGTTGTTCTATACTTTATTTCTGATAGTTCGCTGTTCCATTTCTATTTGTTGTTCAATTCAAAGGTTGTTACTTAATTCTTGTAGATTATAATTAATGTTGCATCCATTTTTGTAGGTTAAGGTTTTACTGTTCAATCATGTTTGTAAAGATAGTTTTTGTTCTATTTCTTATCATTTGAAGATCATCATTGCTTTCATGTCCAGAAGGTATAAGACTGTAGTGAACATCGACATATGCTGTCTAGTTCCCAGTTTGATGGTCCCTCCTTTGAGTGCCTTCTTGATTGCATTAGTTTACAAAGGGAAGAGTTACCGTTATTGTACCCTTGACTGATAAATTGTTGTAGCTTTTTGAACGCATGATTTGAGTCCTAGGTTTCTTTTTGCAAGTAGATTTCATTCCAAGCATCCATTTACTGTTGTATTGAGAGCACTATACTACTAACATTACTCTGAGAAATGACCACCTCAAACTGAGTACACTCTTTGAGATAACAAATCATTCCTGGATTGACAATTAATGTAGGGTAAATAGAGGTGAAAAAGACCCTTTGTACTGCTCAACAATAAGTAGCCTCCAAGTGGTTCTCTAGCCCAGAAGTAAATAAACCAATGCAACTTAAAAATCCTAGGGCTGAACACTATGATTGGAGTTCCAAAACATAAATTCAAATAAAAAATGTTAAGAAAACTCAATCCTTTGGTTACTCATCACAAAACACTCAGAGCAAGTTCAGGAAAGTAGTGTTGAGCCCTGAACTTGCATCTTTCCTACACATTTTCTTAGACATTTTCCACTCACCTGAACCTCCTATGCTATCAACATCATTGCCTATTAGTCATAAAAGATAATTTAAAGTGGTTTTTTAACTATGTCCTTGTTTTTGTTGTTTGAATTAGATTTTTGCTTATGAGCCGTGGAATGCAGCCACTTTCCACAGTTGGTTCAACTTTCTGCAACCATTTTTGTTAAACTCTAGGTTGCAGGTGTCACCAGGCAAAGCAAGCCACATGGGCAAGTTGGAAATGACCTGGACATGGATCAGGTCCTATTGGTCCAGCTAGATTCATCAAAGAAGGCCGTGGTCAAAGGTGGTCAAGCAATGGTCAAACATAGGAGTCCTATGGCAACAGGACTCTGTTTTCAAACACGTGAAGATTTTCGTGGCCGTTCCTAGATCTTTGGGGACATATCGACACCTGTGGACTGCTCCACAAGGTGAATCCAACAACCACCCTTGATAGATTAAATCATCACAGCAACCATTATGCTAAATCTAGGGACGTTGTCTTTTACGTGTCTCAGTTCACGTAGTTTTATAGGAAAACGGTTATGTAACCATTGTTATAAATAATGCGTTTCTATACACATAGTAGTTAGTCTTTGTAATGTAATTTTTTTGTTAAGAATTCACTGTGTCGTGACACTAGTTTTATTGTTGTAACTGTGTTTTGAAATATACAAGAAGACTCTGTTCTACATGCTTGTGTGAACATAATTTTGGATTGATAGCCTTTTGGCCGAGGTTGCACAGAGGGCCCCTACACACTGAGGTTTTGTTTCCATTGTTGCTGTATAGTCTTTATGTATCAGTTCCTTATTTTCACTACACATGTTTTATAGTTATTCACTTGTGTATATATTTCTAACATTTTACTTATGTCCATGACTTTACAAGTTTTGTAAAACGCTGATCAGTGTGTGCATGTTTTAGGATAGAGTAGGCAGCCTAGGCATCTGTATATAATTTTCACAATAACTAGTGATATGGAATTGATCCTCTACTGACTTTGCTTTTCTTAGTTTCTTTTAATTCTAGTTCTATTTTGTTGATTTCAGTCTTGTTCATTTTCTTTGTTAAGTTAGTTTAGAAATCAACTCACTCATGTCATTGCTTATTACCTCCGAAATCCATAGCTAGACTAACTGGTGAGGGATCGAAATATGAATGTTGTGATTTGATTTTAGTTTACTTTTCTGCAATTATATATTGGATTGCTCATTTCATTGATGGTTACCTCCGAAAGCCATAGCTAGAATAACTGGCGAGGGATCGAAATATGAATGTTGTGATTGATTTTATTTTACTTTTCTGCAATTAGATATTGGATTGCTCATTTCATTGACAGTTACCTCCGAAAGACATAGCTAGAATAACTGGCGAGGGATCGAAATATAAATGTTGTGATTTGATTTTAGTGTACTTTTCTGCAATTAGATATTGGATTGCTAGTGTCATTGACGATTACCTCCGAAAGCCATAGCTAGACTAACTGGCGAGGGATCGAAAATGAATGATGTAATTTGATTTTAGTTTTACTTTCTTTGCAATATTTGATTCCCTTGAGTGCAGTAGCTTAAATCATTTTTCTGTATTTAGACAGTAGCAAAGATGATAGTTTCATGATCAATAGTTTGTTATTTACTTGTTTTAAATATCAACACATTTTCATTCTTGTTCAAGCATTTCTTTTAATCACTAGTGTATTCTAAGACCTTCTAAAGTGTTAAGTTTTGGAAACCATTATAGAGAGCACATAATTGCCTTAAAAACTCTATCCATAGTTGCCTTCTAGAAACTTAGGAATAGGAATTCCATAAACAAAGATAAAGACCCCCAAAAGCAACATAAAAAACAAAAACGACAAAAGTAAGAAATAGGTTATCTTGCATATATAGTGCGCCACACTTCATCAGCTTACGAATCCCAGATTGATAATTAATGTAACAATTAAGGACACACTAAATTCACCAAACATTTTGGCACCATTGCCAGGGAAGTGTAACTAGGTGACCAATCTCTTACAAAAAAAAAAAAAAAACAAGAGAAGGGAAAAATTGATAACTTCTTGAAGTATGCTCTCCTCTTGCACCTAGTGTGATCTGGAGGAACAAAAAAGAGAGTTGTTAGTTTAATAATTTCTTGAGTATGCTCTCTTCTTGCACCTAGTGTGATCTAGAAGATTAGAAAGAGAATTATTAGTCTGACTTGAAAGAAAAATAAAAAATAAAAAATGGCATGCATAGAGCAAGAGATTCTAGGGGAAGGTTTATAGCTAGAGCTAAGAGTTTGATTTTCACAACTCCAACTTCTTGAAGGCATAGACAAGATACATCTCCATCTACTCCCAACCTTAGGACTCCTGGAATTCAAGGAGCAGCCGCTGAATTAGAATACTCTCCCACACTATCTACTGAATCTGATCTAGGAGAGGAACCTTTCTTCACTTCTACGGGGGAACATATTGTAATCAAAGAAGTAGAATCACCTGAAGAAGAGGAGGGGGAAATTCTTCCTCATTTTACATTAATAGAAGAACTAGAGGACTCTGAAGAAACTATCATGACAAAGGAAGTAGTAGATGGATTCGGAGGTAGAGGTAGAGGAAGAGGAAGAGGAAATAATGGAGGTAACAATGGTGGAGGCAGAGGTAATAACGGAGGAAATAGGGAAGGGGATAACTCATTTGGATTCCCTATAGTTGATGAGGAAACTCATACAACCATGAAAAAAATTTCACCATCTATCCTCCCAAAATTTTATGGATTTCGAAGTGAGGATCCTAAAATATTTATGTTTGAGTTTGAAGTCATGTGCCGAACCTATGACTATATGGAAGACTCTCAAAAACTCAAAATGTATCCTTCTACATTAAAGGGAGATTCTTTGAAATGGTTCATGGGATTAGTCACTCAATCTATTAGGACGTGGGATGATATGAAACAAACATTTTTGGATAGATACATGGACTATTGCATGCCCACCAATCACAAGGATGAGGTATTTAAAATGATGCAAAAAGAAGATGAAAACTTGGAGGATTTACTTGAAATATTTCAATACAACTTAAAGAGAGCAAAGATGAGCAAATTAGATGAGGAAATCTTGAAAGCCCTTTTATTGAAATCCATTAGAGATGAATGGATAGATATTTTAAACATGATGGGAAAGGGAGACATTTCTCAACTTCCACTTGGTGACATAGCAGAACTATGTTTCCATCTCTCAAGGGGAAAATCTAAAATGGGAAAAGTTCCTAGAGATCCTTCTCTTATTAGAGCAAACAAATACGCAATTGGATCAGTAAGTAGGGAAGAGATTGGCAATATGCTTGATGAATTCAAAACTGATATCCTAAGGAGCCTTAGTGAACAGCTAGACACCCTAAGATACAAAACAAGCAGAAAAAAGAAACTGATGCTCTGGCCATCTTTTGTCCGAAATGTAGGAAGAAACATGCTCTAAGGGAATGCCCCTTGGATGCAAAAATTTTAGGAACATGTATGATTTTCTTAGAAAATCATGAGACCAAGGAATGTCCTTCGTTTCCCTGGGCTCAAAGCTGTCTTTCAAGAGGATCCAAGTTCAGTAGAATCTCTTTGTTTTGTTTCAAAAAGACCTTAGCAGGGGCAAAAAAATCAAGGGTTTAACAACCCTATGAATTTTCAACCCCCGCCAAATTGGAATTCTTGGCAGCAACCTTGGCCCCAACCTCAAAATCCATATCAGTCATGGGCACAAGGAATGCAGAATCCTTATGGGGGATTTGCCCAATTTTATCAATATCCTCCATCTTTTAGAAATCAACAAACTCCCCAGCTTCCAAATCAAAATATACAACTTTCATTACCATTTCCACAACAACCGCCCTCTCAAAAAAATCCAAATCCTCAACTCATGCTTCCATTCCAACAAAAGACAAATCAACTACTAGCTCAGCCATTGCCAAATCCTAACAACAAAACTCCTCCTAATTCTTACATGATACAAGGACAACAATTTCCTACCTATATGATTGTTCCTCTCAATGATGTACAACTCAGGTCTGGTAGAGTTATAGAAAAACCTTCTATGGATGTTCAAGAGCAAGATACCTCTGAGAAGAATTATCTTAAAGCCAATAAAGGTTATGAGGAAGCATCTCTTCAAAACTCAATTATTCAAAAATAAAAAGAAAAATAATCAACCCCCACAACTCCTATAGTTGAGCAACCTACATCTTCATCCACACCTCCTTTCCCTAAAAGATTAAAAATTAACAAAGGGGTGGAAAAACAATTCTTGTTGCCTGACTATGACTTTCTAGATGAATTAAAGAATGTCTATATCAATATTCCCTTGCTAGAAGCCATTAGATAAATTCCTATTCTAGCAAAAACAATAAAGGAGTTGACTCTCAAAAGACCAGGAAGGAAACCAAGAGATACAAGAAGAATCCACCAAGTAGGAAAAATTGCAATGCAGAAATATGTAGATCTAGGTAGTCCAATTGTCAAGACACATATAAATGGGATAGAAATTCCAAACTCATTGATTGACATGCTATCAATATCATGAGTAGATAGACTATGGAACAACTTGAACTTCCTAATCTTCTTTTTACACCTACCTTACTGCAACTTGCAGACAGATCAATAATCAAACCAGATGGTGTATTAGAAGAAATTTTAGTCTCCTTAGATTCTTGGGAATATCCAGTAGATTTCATGATTTTGACTCCCAATAGTAATTTAGGGGGACATCCACTTATCTTAGGAAGACCTTGGCTAGCCACATCTAATGCTTTCATTAGTTGTAGATCTGGAGATATGTACATTTTTTATGGTAGTTCGACAAAGAAATTTAATTTGTATCCTCTAGCAAAAGCAATCACAGAAGTAGGAGACAATGAATGGGTCAAATATGAGGACACTATAAAACCTGTCTTTACCATTTCTGAAATTAGTGAAGATAGTCAAATTCTTAACACATTAGAAAATTTTAAGACATCTTCGGAATATGACCTCACACAATTTTAGTTAGATTCTGACATTGAGTATTTATCATCAAGACAAATGTCTCTATAATCTATGGAAGAGTTCAATAGTTCTACCATTGAGATTTTTCCAGGTAAAACATTGAATATCAAAAAAAAATTGGAAAAGTCACAACAGTAAGAACTAACCAAAATCTTGCAAAAACATTCTACTACATTTGCATGGGAGTATACTGATATGAAATGTATTGATCCTAAGACTTCTATCCATCATATCTATATTGAGGAAAACATTAGACCAATCAGACAACCTCAGAGAAGGACGAATCCAAATCCTAGGGAGATAGTGAAATAAGAGCTCCAAAAACTACTCAATGTAAACTTCGTTTATCCAATTTCAAATAGTCGATGGGTTTCTCCTTTGGTTATAGTACCTAAAAAGAATTGTAAATGGAGGATGTGCATTGATTACAAGGAATTGAACAAAGAAAATTTGAAGGATCACTTAACTTTTCCTTTTATCGATCAGGTATTAGATACATTAGCAGGCAAAAAGTACTTTTCATTTCTGGATGGTTTTAGTGGTTATAATCAAATTCAGGTAGCACTTGAGGATCAGGATAAGACCACATTTACCTGTCCATGGGGAACTTTTGCCTATAGAGTGCTTCCTTTTGGATTATGTGATGCACCCGAAACATTCCATAGAGTAGTACTAGGAATTTTTTCTGATCTAATCCATGATTGTGTAGAGGTTTATATGGATGACTTTACAGTTTATGGTGACTCGTTTGAAGAAGCATTAGAAAATTTGGAAAAAGTACTTATAAGATGTAAAGAAACAAACCTTTCATTAAGCCATGAAAAATGCTTTATGATGTTTACTGAAGGTATTGTTTTAGGACATCATATTTCAGGGGATGGCATTAAAGTTGATAAATCAAAAGTTGAAGTCATCTCCAAATTGCCTATTCCAAATTGTCAAAGAGATGTTAGAAGTTTTCTAGGATTTACTGGACACTATAGAAGATTTATATAAAACTTCACTAAAATAGCATCTCCACTCTTCAAATTGCATACAAAAGACTGTGAATTCAAATGGGATCCTGATTGTCAATCAGCATTTGAAACTTTGAAAACAAGAATATCTGAAGCGCCTATCTTGAGAGGACCAAATTGGAAACTCCCTTTC
>APFE031326666.1:153944-177356 GCA_000404065.3 Pinus taeda | reverse complement strand
AAGATGAGTTTTTTAAGATAAAAATTGCGCCTTTTGACTTTTACAGGGGTACGCACCCTCCCCTTTACATACAGAGCGTATAAGTACGCAGATACCTTGAACAAAAGGTGCGAGCCCACAGGCAAAAGTAAGAGAAAGTGCGGAACCAAAGTTATATTGCTTTTTTGATGTCTTTCTCTCTTTTCTCAAACTTGTTTTGAAGAGCTGAGGTTTAAGACTTGCTTAGCAAGCTGGTATAGGTGATGATAGGCCTACACCGACTGCAAATAATCAAGGTGACGATATTTTTGTGTAACACTCCTCACTACACAGTCTCTGAAATGATGATACCAAATGTCGATTTGCTTGGACCTATCATGAAATATTAGATTCTCAGAGAGTTTGATACAATTCTGATTATCACAATAGATCACAATTGGATCCATCCTCTGATAAAACAAACCAACTAGTATTTTCCACATCTAGATGGCCTCACATGCTGCCTGACTTGTAGCCATGTATTCTACCTCTGTCGAGTTGAGTGCAACCGACCTTTGGTTCCTACTATACCAAGAAACTGCCACTGACCCAAGGTTGAAAATCCCTCCTAATGTGCTCTTCTGATCTGATGGACTCCCTGCCCAATCTGCATCAATGAAGCCCTATATCTTCACTCCCTCTGTCCGTCTGTACCATAATCCATGTGCCTCTGAGGTATATCAATACATGCTTTTTCGCCTTCCAAAACATATTGGTAGGTTGAACCATCGCTTGACTCAGTTGGTTCGCTGCATAGAACAAATTTGGTCATGTGTTCATTAAGTACATCAATGAACCCACAAGCTACCTATACACAGTAGCCTCTACCACTTCTCTTGAAGTAGCAACCTCCTTCCTCAAGTTACTTGCTAGAGGAGTCTGCATGGGCTTGCACTTCTCCATGTTGAATCTCATGAGTATCTCGTTGGCATACTTGCCCTGAGACACAAACAACTCCCCATCCTTCTACCACACTTCCATGCCAAGGAAGTAATGCATGAGACCCATGTCTTTCATCTCGAATTCTCTTGCAAGGTCCTCCTTACAAGACATAGTCAACTAATCATCACCAATCAATATGAGATCATCAACATAAAGTACGATGATCAATAGCTTACCTTTCACCATGATGTGGTACAAGTTCACATCCACTTCACTCTTTGTGAAGCCCAACCCGGTGAAGTAGTTGTCTATCCTGGTGTACCAAGCATGAGGTGCTTGCTTAAGCCCGTTCAACACTCTCTTGAGTTGGCACACATGTGACTCATGATCAAAAGTCTCAAAACCTTCTGGCTTCTCTATGTACACCTCTTCCTCAATCTAGCCATTGAGGAATGCAGTCTTCACATCCATCTAATGGATCTTCCAACCATCTATGCTTATAGAGCCAACATAGATCTAATAGATGAGTACATTGCGATAGGAGAAAAAGTCTCATCATAGTCAATCCCCTCGACCTGTGAAAAGCCACAGGCAACAAACCTTGCCTTATGCTTCTCCACACTATCATCAATAGCTTGCTTTACCTTGTAAAGCCAATGGGAACTCACAAATGACTTTCTCTCTAGTCTCGAAACCACATCCCAAACACTGTTACGAACTATGGATTCATACTCCACCACCATAGCATCAACCCAAATTGGTTGCTACACTGCTTCCTCAAATGAAGACAGCTCATTCTCAACACATTCCCCAACAAGGGCCATGTATACAGTGCACCTATCAGATGGCCTCCTTTATCTATGCTGAGAAGATGGTGTTCCCGCATTCTCTCTCGCATCCTCCAATAATCTATATGCTTCTCTTATGCACTTCTGTCCATCTCTAGAAGAATCTTCTTGAGTGGATGTATCCACTCCTGGAACCTCTACATGCAGCTTCTCTACATCAGTCTGAGGCTCCTCCTCCTTAGGAACCAATAGTTCCTCCACAACTTGTAGTTGGATCTCCCTCTCAAGCGAAACTCACATGGCCTTCTGCTCATCAAACTTGAGATCTCTGTGAACCACTGTCCTCTGACTGGTAGGCAAGTACACCTGATAGTTGTGAAGTGTATCAGTGTACCCCAGAAATATCCCCAACTCTGCTATCAGCTCAAGCTTACTCCATGCATCCTTTGTCACATGGCAATATACCGATGAGAAAAAGATCCTGAAGTGACCCACATCTGGTCTCTTATTGGAGAAAGCATCCTCTGGTGTCTTCATCCCAAGTATGAAATGTGGGCTTCTACTTTGCAAATAGACCGTTGTGTCACATGCCTCAGCCAACAAGTGAAGTGGTAGGCCTTGGTCATGCAGCATTTCCCATGCTGCCCCTGCAATAGTTCTATTCTTCCTCTCGGCCACCCCATTCTGTTGTGGGTTATGAGGTGTCGTCAACTCTGGTTTAGTTGCTTCTGCTGCACAGAAGTCCTTAAACTCTTGAGAGACATATTCTCCACTGTTGTCACTTCTCAGGGAATTGATCTTCTTCCCTAACTCTTTCTTGACCAAAGCTTTGAACTCACAAAACTTTGTGAAAGTTTGGTCCTTCTTCTGCATGAAATAAATCTGGCATTTACGAGAATAGTCATCAATGAAAATCACATAACACCTTTTCTTCATTTTGGATGCCGTCGCGAATGCTCCACACAAATCAGTATGAACTCACTCTAAGATAGCCTCTGCTCAACTGTGTCGATCATGAAAGGAAGATTTGGTGTACTTTCCCAAGGTACAACCTTTGCATGTGTCAACTTGCTCAAGTTTACCTTTGGGAAGTCCTGTAGATATCTGTTGCATCATCTTCAAAGCCCCATGATGCAAATGGACCAACTGCTTGTGCCACAACTCTCCAATGTCTTGGATTTGCACCAATTCTGCTTTCGTACTCAATGCTACACAATCATCTACCTCTAGTTTATAGAGATTCTTCACCTGAATCCCTATCCTCTTGGTCTGACCCGTGCCTATGTGTATTAGGAACACCTTTCCTTTACTGAAGACAACATCGTAGCCTTTGTCCTCCAACATCACGACTGATACCAAGTTCTTCTTCAATCCATACTCCCTCTAAAAAGCAATCATGCCCACTCTTGAAACACTATACCTTCCATCATCACCCATCTCTATGTGCATCTTGAGGCCTTTCTCCTCCAAGGCACTAAATAAATTTTTATCACTGGTCATGTGGAATGAGGCTCCATTGTCAAGATACCAGACACAAGCCATTGTTGATGACACCATGCATGTGATGAGGGTAAAGTCCATTTCGAACTGAGAGGCTAATGCCTCACCTTTCGATCCTTCTGAGGATCCCTTCTTAGACTTCTTCGATGGGAAATTAGTTGCATAATGTCCCATCTTGTGACAATTAAATCATCTTACTTGAGACATGTCACCCATCTTCCCTCCATGAGAAGAATTTTATTTGAAATGGGAAGCCTTCCCCTTCCCTTTCCTTGCCTTATTTGCTAAGGCCATAATTTCTTCATCATCATTCTTGGATGAAGAACCATCTCGTGTGCTCCTCCTGATCTCCTCCCGCATAAGATCCGACCACAGTCATTCCCAATCTGACAGTTTCTCCCTTCCATTCACAGAGTCCTGGTAGCTATTCCAACTCTTTGGAAGGCCAAGGAGAGTGAGGCTCACCATATCATCATCAGAAATAGTTATTCCCACACTACCAAGCTCATCTCTGTAGGTGGTGAGCTTGTGCAGATATGTGGAAATAGTATCGCCCTTCTCCATCTTGATTCTTTGAAGCTTATCCTTGAACACCAATTTCCTGTGGTCGCTATTGTTCTGGTAGAGGTCCTTCAATGTCTTCCACATTGAAAATGGAGTATCCTTCCCATGGACACCCGAGACAATATGGTCTCGAACTCCCTTAAGGATGATCCGTCTCACCTTTTCCACAAACTTCTTCCACTCAGCCAACCCTTGTGCATTAGTTGAAGCTGGCTTTGGGATTTCTTGATCAATGAATTCCTTCAAGCCATTGTCTTCTAATATAGCCTCCATTCTATCTTTCCATCCTATGTAATTCGAGCTACCTTTCATGGCATACTTGGGTCTCAAGCCATAGAACGCCATTGGCCAACCTTGAAGTATGATATGAATTCAATTTGCACCTACAACCCTAAAATTCAAACTTCTAATTCTCTTCTCAATATATTGTTCACAACTCCATACCATTTAGAGGATCTGTGATAGGTTAAACTGATAATGCAATATAAATCAAAGCAGAATACTATAACTTACTTCTACTATCAATTTATAGAAGCTTAAATATCGAGCTAAACAATATAACCAGAAGAAGAAGAATCAATGGCACAATACACATGAAAATACTTTGGGGAAAGTCTTAGATAAAAACCCCACACTATTGTATTATCATACAGGGTGGAGATACATAGGAATTATACAATGCCTTAGCTCTCACAGCTAGCTAGCTCTTAGTACAATCCACACAGATGCTCACAATAAATCTTGGCTTCTCTTCAGCCTTCCTCTCTCTCCTCCAAGCTCCTATTTCCTTGTGTTGTTCCTTATGGATGATTAGCCTATTACCAAGTGGAAAACCAGCCTTCAAAACTGCGCAATCCTCAAGGATGAATCCTTGGCTGCATGCATGAGTTTTCTCCATGAGAAAACACATGTAACTGATAGCACACTATCCTTGAATATTAATATCAACTGGGTATTTCTCATAATAGACATGCATGAGTTTATGATGAGGGAATCTTCAGTTAACTGGAGTAGCACTAGTTGAGTTCATTAATACATCAACTGACTATTAACTCACTATTAGTTCCTCAAACAGTTTGGAACTAATTTAACTGGACTTAGCTCAGTAAACTAGGTTAACTAATTACAACTCAAATATAACTCAAATTTATCTCCTTAATTTAAGGGACAAATCTTGCATGACTTCAGAAAGACTTCTAACTTGAATTTCTCCAACTAATTAATTTAAATAAATTAATTAAGTATATCCATGTAGTTTTTAAGACTAAATTCAGTTCTAATTCACAATCTAATTCAAGGACAAATTAAATTGGAATATTCTTATTTCCATATTTCAACACGGTGATGATGTGGTGGAGTAATTGTTTTATTTTTTTGACATGGGATGGTCATTGCCTTACTCTAGGGTCACTTTTATTAAGATTCCAAAGCCACTGTAAGTCCTATAGGAAACTCATGTCAATTTTCAGGAAATCTTGTAGTATTTTAGGGAATCCTATAGAAAACACAGAGCTTGTGTAAACTGAGATGGAGGAGTTCCTAAATGGAGTGATTGATGGGATAATGAAGAATATGGGATGGAGGAAATGAAATATGGATTGTATAGATCCTTCTGCTCCTCTCAAGTTGCGTTGATCCTCCTCCTGCTGACCCACAAACAACATTTTCAAACCTTTTCTTTCCTCCCCTTTTTTTTGCTTTTCTTTTTTGAAAACAACTAGTCTACCTCCAAGAGGTTTTCATCCTAGCTACTTTCCCTAGGTGCCTTAAAAGAGGTTTTCACCCAGAGATCATTTTTTTTTTTTTTCCTTTAAACACCATTGGGCCACCTCAAGAGGTTTTCAACCCAACAATGGGACTCAAGTGCATCATCGAGGTTTTCACCTGAGTCTCTTTATTTGTTTTCTCTTTTTTTTTTTCTTTTTTTTCGGGGACTTGATGGGGTAGAAGCTGAGACTTTCTCCACCATCACTATATTGTTGATGCCATTGATGAATTCTTGCTTGACAAGGGATTCTTGTAGACCTTCAATATGTACCCATTGACAAGTAAAGGGATAGCCTTTGCATCAATGGTTCTTATCTATATTGAACCATTATCATGACATTTTTCTATGACATAAGGCCCTAACCATCTAGTCCTTAATTTGCCTTTAAAATCATCATATCTAGAATCTTATAACAAGGCCCAATCACCTTCTTGGAACTGTTGGTCCTTCATGTTCTTGTATGCCAAATATTCCTTTGAACTTGAGTCACCTCTATGTGCAGGAGGGCCTGCATCCTAAATTCATCTAACCCGTTTAGCTAGAGCAATATTTCTTGTTGTACCCTGGTGAGATCAGATCCAGTTGTGCTGCCATTCTAAAGGTGGTGTATTTAAATTCAATGGAAAGTAGGGCCTTCTTCCCATATACCATCTCATAAGGATTGAATGTAGTGGTGGTCTTCCAGGTGGTATTATAGGCCCAACTGGCCTCAACTAATATATTTTCCAAATCCTTTCTGTTGCTGCTAATCACTTTGGTCAAAATCCCTTCTAGCACTTTGTTGGTTACCTCTACTTGCCCATTAGCTTGTGGGTGGTAAGGAGTGGATGTTCTATGCTTGATCTTGTGCTGGATCAACAAATTTTCAATCGTGTGAGATGTAAATTGACTGCCTTGATCAGTGACCATTTCTCTAGGGTACCTAAACTTATAAAATACATTTTCCCTTAAGAACTTAGCCACTTTCTCTTCTATTGCTACTTTGTTGGCCTTGGCTTCAGCCCACTTGGTTAAATAGTCATTGCACACAATGATGTACTGCTTTTTCCTGGATGGAGGGTCAATGGGCCAAATGAAATCCATGCCCCACTTGTCAAATGGCTCAAAAGTCACTTGAGGTTGCAGAGGCATATAATCCCTTGGGGTAGGTTTCCCCATCCTTTGGCACTGATCACATTGACTAGTGTATCTCCTCACATCTCGGTGAAGAGTGGACCAGTAATAACTAGCTTGTAGCACCTTAAATGTTGTCCTTTTGGCTGTAAATTTACCTCCACAAGGCCCATCATGACACATCAGAAGGATGTCAAAGACTTCCTTCTCCCTAACACATCTTCTCAGAATTTAATCTAGGCCTAGTTTGAAGAGGTTTCCCCCAATCCAAGTGAATGGGGCACTCTTCCTCACAATCTTCCTCTTTTCCCTGGAGGAAAAATTTGGTGGAAACTATGTAGACACCAAGTAGTTATCTATGTCAGCGAACCATGGAGAGAGAACTGAAATTGCGAATAAGTGTTCATCTGGTAGCTAATCATCAACCATTCCTTCCTCCCCTACAGGAAAATTCAATTTGGATAAAAAATCTGCAACAACATTCTCCTTACCAGGATTATCAATAATAGTTAAATCAAACTATCACAATAAAAGTAACCATCCAATAATCCAGGAATTCACATCAGGTTTATTCATCAGGTATTTAATTGCAGCATGGTCAGTATGAAAAAATGTTTGGTAACCTATAATGTAATGCCTAAATTTTCTTAATGAATGTACAACAGCTAGGAGCTCATTTTCAGTCATTGTGTAGTTCAATTTGTCTTTTGACAGATTCTTACTAATGAAGTAATTGGCATAAGGTATCTTGTCATCTATCTGACCTAAAGCTGCTCCTATGGCTTTGTGAGAGGCATTACCATGTATGCGGAAAGGAAGAGCCAACTTGTCCTTTCGGGTGTCCAAGGCCTCTTGACATCTTTCTGACCATAAACATTTGAGGTCTTTGGCCGATAACCAAAATAAAGGAGAAGCTAACTTGTTGAAGTCTTCTATAAATCTCCTATAGTATCCAACTAAGCCTAGAAAAATCTGACATCCCTCTGTTTTTGCAGAGGTGGAACCCTTTAGATTATGGCTATCTTATTTGAGTCCACCTGCAGTACTTTCTAGGATATTGAATGACCTAGAATAGTCCCTGCAGTAATGAAGAAATCACATTTTTAAGGCTAAGGGAAAAGTTCATTTCAATGCATTTATTCAGCACCTTACCCAAGTTGGAGAGAGCCTCCTGGAAATCACACCCATAGGGTGTAAATTCATCCATATAAATTTCCACTGCATCATGGACTAGCTTGGAAAAGATACTCAGGACTGCCCTCTGGAAAGTGGCAGGGGCATTCTATAGGCCAAAAGGAAGGACCCTATAAGAGAAAGTGCCCTAAGAATGGGTGAATGTGGTTTTATCCTGGTCCTTTCGGCTAATCTGGATTTGATCATACCCGCTAAACCCATCTAAGAAAGAGAAAAACTATTTCCCTACTAGGCCATCTAACACTTGGTCAATGAAGGGTAAAGGGAAATGGCCCTTCTTTGTTGCTTTGTTTAACTCTCTGTAATCAACACAAATCCTCCACTTCCCATTTTTCTTTAGAACCATCACCAAAGGAGAAATCCACTCACTATTCGAGGTAGGGTAAATGAATCCTGAATCCAACAACTTTTGTAGTTCTTCTTTGACTATATCCTTGAGAGCTAGATTCATTTTCCTTTTGGGTTTTCGGATTGGTTTGCAACCTTCTTTGGTATAAATGTGATGAGTACACAACAAGGCGTGCGATCCCTTAATTTCTTTGTAACTCCAAGAGAATGCATCCATATGTTCCCTTAGCATGTTGCACAACTCTTCTTCTTGGTGTACAGAAAGAGAGGGGTTTATTTTCAAAGTTCTTTCATGGCTGAATTCTATTGTCTTGACACAAGTAAGGTCTGAATCAGCTAAGAATAGGTCAATCTAATGGTTTCTTTTGGTCTCCTTTACTACTTCCTCTAAGGATGAGGTGCCGGGAGTTGGATTTTGGAGTATGTGTTCAATCAAATCATCTTCATCTGGTTGTCCTCATCCCAAGGCAGTTTCTAGGGTATAGAGTTGGGTTGAGTAGACTTCATCTTCTTCCTCCTCTTCTAGCCATAAAGGTAAATCATATTCTAAAGATGGTTGAACAGGAGGGTACAAGACCAACTTCTTGGACAGATGCCCATTTTTTATAGTCATATTTTTAGCCCTGCAGCTGATGTAGGCATTGGCAGTGGCTAACAAAGGCCTCCCAAGTATGAGAGGACAACCATTAGGCTTGGCCTTAGACTGGAGAACTAGGAAGTCTGTAGGGTACTCCCAAGAGTCAATGGGGACCATCACATCCTCAACAATCCCCTTAGGGGCTAATGTGGAACGGTCTGCAAGCTACAAGATTATTGTGGTCATTCTTAATGAACCCTAAAGATTTAGCTTGAGCATGGTGTTCTTAGTCATCACATTAATGGCAGCCCCAAGATAAATCAAGGTATGTGAGACAATGGAGTCATTGATGTGCACATCTACTATAGGGCTTCCAGGGTCTAAATACTTTGGGAAAATTACCTCCCCCGGCATTAAGTCAGACATTTGTCCAATGAAATTAATGGTAGGGGTGTCTCTTTTTCACCTCCCTGGATGTTTGAAACACTTCTCTTTAATCAGTTTGTTGTAAATAGGTAGATCCTTAATAGCATGGAGAAGTGGAATTTTGACACATAGATTTTTCAATTCACCCAGAAGTTCATTCTCTTCTAGGGTAGGCTGGACTAGATGAGTTAATCTTTCAGGAAAGGGTGGTGGATTCACCCTAGGCATACTTTCCTCTCTTTCCTCCTCAGTCTCCTTAGGTGGAGATGGAGGTTGGTTGTCTGGGAGAACTCTCCCAGGTCTTAGGTTGATTTCCTAAATTTCCACAGCATAAGAAGGGTAGGATGTCTCTCCACTGTATACCTGTTGTGCCTATCTATTGTTCAGGTTCGTATTTGGCTGGGATGACATCTAAGGTTGTTTAGGTGGAACAGGGTGTAAAATTTATGGTTGAGTAGGAGGTGAAGGCAATAAATATGGAGCATTGTTTTATGTGGGCCTCCACCCCTAGGGTGGTTCATTCTAATGACACCGTGGAGGAGTATATGGATGAAATGACTATTTGGTTGGCTGGGAATTGTACTGAGATGCAAAAGACAAAGGAGAAGGTGTAGACTAGGAGGGATGAGCAAGGGGGCTCCAAGAGGGAATGGATGTGCTCTGGTTATGGTTGTAATATGCATAGGATGAACCTTGCATGCCCTACTAGTATGGTTGAGGCCCATGAGGTCTCATTTGATTTATGTAGCAGAGCTATTCAGTCACCCATTCAGTTCCCTGATACACAACTTTTAGTCTGGGTAGAGAAGGGAACTTGTCTATGGAGTGGTTTTCTTCATAGACCAAGCTGATTTCTATAAGGTTTAATGGACATTGGTTCCTAGGGTGCCTCCTTGTGCATCTAGGGCAGAAGATGGCTAATTCTGTCTCTACTTCCTCCTACTTTCTTTTTATGCACATAGTGTCCATCTGTAGGGCAAGGTTTTGTAGCATTTCACTCTTGAAATCTTCCATCATATTTCCAATTTCACCTTTTATGGATGTGTTGAAAGAGGATGAGCTGGCCATTGGTTGACTACCCCTACCTTTTTTCCTAGATGCCCTAGAGTGGTTCTTAAAGACGATCTTGAAATCATCATAGAGTAGCTGGTAGATGTCCCCCCCTGCTAGCAAGTTTAAGGTATCTAGAAGGTCTTCCCTAACCCCCTTGAGTAGGACTAGCTTTAGTGACTCAAGATCAAGTGTGCACTTGGCCCTTTTGTAGCTAATCTAGAATCTTTCCTCATAATCCTATAAGTTTCATCATGTCCCAAGGTCATTCTAAAAAATTCCTCTTTATTGTCTTTGGACCTGCAGTAGTGTCGATACCTATTGTTGAAGGCTTGTTGCATTTGAGCCCAAGTGGTGATGCTATCTCCAGCTAAACCCATGAATCAGCGCAAAGTTGCATCCTTGAGAGTGGATGGGAATAATTTTAACTTCTGATCATCAATGGTGTAATCATAAGTTCTGCATATGACAGCGAACTCAAACAAGAAAGTATCTGGATCTTCTGAGGTTAGGCCATGGAAGTGAGGAAGAGAAAAAGGGCTTATGTTTTTCATCTTGGCATCCCCATTGGTTTCTCTGATGGGAAAAGCACCCTCAATTCTTTCTCTATCTCCTCTATCATTCCTATTTTCAGCCATTAGGTCAATTGGAATAGGTTCTCCTTCTTCTTCTCCCCCTATAGGCTCTTCAAAAATCTATGGTTGTTCACCTATGGGGTCTTCTAATTCATAGCTGCCGAAGAAGAGGGAAGGTTGGTTGTTTGAAGTCATAGGAGTATTTGGCAAAAATTTCCCTAAGTTATCCCTATTCCTACGAGGCTTGAAAGAAGTGTTTTTTTGTGTTTTTTTCAAGCTTTGAGACTAATTGCAAAATTGAAATAACAAACTGAATGGATCCTAATTGTTGAATGAAATCTCACTTGCAAAATGGAAACGAAAGAAAGCAACTTACAATTACTCTTGTAGAAATGAAGCTAATAGTAGAATGAAAGAGATAAGAAATGGAATAAAGAAATAATAAATCACATCTTACTCAGACAACTCCCTGGAAATGGCACCAAAAAGTGATGAGCACCAGTATTGCATCAAGAATGTAGCAACTTCTGGGGATACCAACTTTACTTTATTAACCCGAGGTTCATACAAACTTGGTGATGACAATGGGTATACACAAGTAGATGTGACGGGTCCACTCTTTGTCACTACTGAGCTGGTGATAGACCACTATGGTTTCTCAAACCAACCTTCTATTGATTTAGAAGGAGTTTGATTACCAACGAAGAAAAGAAAATTTTGCACTAATTGGGAGAATTGAAATATTGTCTACTACAGTGAGGAAAGGCTGAAATCAATGCTTTAAACACACCACTCATCTAACTAATTTCTAAGAGATCTTGCTTCAGAAGAATTCTAAGATAACATGTGTGTAATCCTAACTATCCTAGGCATGCAATCTGAAATAACCAAACATTCTACTATTGTGCATATGAATGAACACAGTAACTCTTTTTTCCTTTTTGTCCTTTTTTCTGAAAATGTGAATGCTAAATCTTCTTGGTGATGTGGAAGGTGCGTTAGAGATGGTGATGCAAGGTCAAATGGCTTGGGAGGCAAGTGGGGGTCTTCTCCTATCTTCCTGGATGCTTTTTCCACAAATCAGCCTCAAAGTAGGCCACTACAAGTCATCCTACATGATGTCCTAATGCTTCCTACAGGATGTCCTAATGCTCCTACAAGATCCCCTATATTCCTATAGGATCTAGCGAGAGAAATAGGGGTTACTTAGAAGGTGGTATAGGGATGAGGGAAGGTGAATGATGGAATAAACAAAGCAAGGGTGTGGCTAGGACTTCCTCAGAGCTCAAACCAAAATTTGTAAAATGGCTAGATTTTCTCAACAAACTTGGAAAGTTGTTCTTATGGAATGATGAATTTGTTGAAGGAAATGGTGGCTTTAAGTGATCATGCATGGATGAGGTTAGGTTGGGGTTGCTGGCATGAGATCCTCCTAAACTATTGTAACCCATCCAATACATACATTACTCACATTTATCTATGAATCATATCAAACAAGGAAGATTTCTAATCAACTTAAGAAAACATAATTTCATTATTTAGTTTCCTAATTCTTGCATGGAAATACTTGGAGAATATTGTCAAAACACCATGAGATCTAATACAAACTGAAGATGATGATCGAAACCTATTCTTGAAAACCAAAAAGATGTTGGCCTAAGTAGCAGAAAATGTGAAATTCCATAAGAAATCATAATTCTGTCCTTTTGAGGATGAATAGGAGTTTCTCCTCAAACCATAGTCCCTGAAGGGAGGAGTGAGGCCAAATCCACCTACTATCATTCTTTTTGGTATTCCTTTATCTCTCTGAAGGTACTGCTAAAGCAATGCATAAATGGAAGCAAACTAATCAAATTCACCACTACTTGTAATGAAACAATACTAATATCAATTCAACATTAATATATGAAATAACCTAAACACGCAAGTATAAGAAGAGGACCCTTTTCTACTAGGGTTGGGCCTTAACCCAAGTGTTGGAAATAACACTGAGAGGGGGGGTGAATCAGTATTTTCAAATCAGATAAAACTTTTTCATTTTCACACTCAGATACATATATGCAACTTCAGTTAAGGATATCCGCGTATATACGCGACTGTGTTAAATGAAACCAACGTATATGAAGTAATCTTATGATTCAGTTAGCTTATCTTCAATAAATGTATCAGAACATTATTAACCATATTAATAGTAAACAGGTGCAGTAAAACAGAATAGATCATCACACATAAAGAGCACACATGAACACCATGATATAAGGTGGAAACCCAATGTGGGTGAAAACCACCTGCTGCGATTTGTTTCTATCTTCCTTTAATAAGAAACTTCTTTTACAATGTACTGGTCCAGTCCTTTACCAGTACGCAGGCTTCTACCTGCAGAAGGCTACAACCTTCTTAGCTCTTGTACTAGCCTTTCCATTTACTAGTATGTAGACGCTGGCCTACTGAAGGCTCCAACCTTCACTCGTTTTCCAGCTGCTCCTGGAAGGGAGCTACAACCCCCTTGGCTCTTGTACTGGCCAATATATTTACCAGTACGTAGGTGCCGGCCTACAATCATCTAGGGACCACGTTTCATACATTTTCATACTGGATCCATAAAACAATCACCATTGCAATACAATCAATCTCTGAATCACCCAATACTGAAACCCTATCACAGAACACAACCAGAGCCCACAACTCTGTAACAACCACTAGAATCAAAAACACCAAATCTCATAATGTATACGCTACTTGGACGAACCCAACCTGCGTGTATATGCCCTTTTACCAAGGAAAACCCGCGTACAGATCTGTAAATTCAACCTCATAACTTTGCAGCTACTTCAGACATCAGAACATACCCAAATCATAACATTCATAAACATGCGTCAATAGATCTAGTCTATCCATACTCAACCCATATAAAGATAATCATTCCAAGCCTAGAGATCCCAATCCATCATTCATTATCCTTCACATGAGTGCCTCCTTGGTTCAGATCAAGCCAGGCATCACCAGCCCATAACCAGCATCTGGATCTCACACTTTATCAGATGTTCATCACTTGCTCACTCTTGCACACACACTTGCACCCTCTTGGCCTAATGATCTTCTCCTTATATAGGTTTAGGCTTCTCTCAATACCATGATCCAAAACCATGTAGAACCAATACCTTGGACCCAATACTTGGGGTTGTCACTTTGAACCAACTACCATGGACCAAATACCACGGACCAAAACCATGGTTTTCGACATGTACGCGCCTTTCCCTCTGTGAACCCGCGTGTATACGCATATGCACCTTCTGCTCCACTAACCCGCGTATATACGCACTTTCTTCACGTCCAACCTGCGTATATATCTCTCTTTACTTGCTGCACTATGATCTATCCTCTGAGTGTTTTGCCATCACCTATATCATACCTCTGAGTGAGTTTCCATCAAGGACAACACTTGAATCATAATGCCAACATAATATATCCTAATTTTATTCAATTTATTGAATCAAAGAAGAATGCTATACATCCTTATTTAGATCAACATGTTCTAGACACTTTTGACAAACTTGATGCTTTAAACTCAAATTTGATAAGACACATAGATGAAGCTTATTTTCAACAGTTAGTTGAATTAGCTACCCTAATTGCTGCTACTCCTAAGCCTTCTACCATTCATTCAGAGTTTGTAAATTCATATTTATTTAGTACCACCTCATCTATTATTTCCACTACATTTCATTCCATATAATCATTCATCCCCAAGCTTCCTCTTCAACCCAGAGTTTTATTTCCGTCTCCAAATATTTCAAGCTCATTAGTAAGCTCTTCCAGCTCAATAGTAAGCCCTTTAAGTTCATCTTCAAGGACTACCACTTTACCTCCTAGCCAAGCTAGAACCTTAGCTGTGGTTGCTAGATATGCTCCTTTGACCTTACTAGCTCAAGTACATACCATGCCCCAAGACTATCAGAGTAAAATATTTGAGTTTGATGGTACTAGTCAGTATACTGCATAGAAACATGTAAATAAAATGAATGATTACTTTGAATTACATGAAATTGATGAGGAAGATGTACAAGTGAGATTATTTACACACACACTAGCACGAGATGTCAAGAAATGGTTTAAAGGTTTACCTATTGTTCATATTGCTGATTTACCTGCTCTCCACAGACTATTTATCAATATATGGGAAAGAAAGAAAAATCCTTTACAAATATTATCTGAATATGAGAACATTAGAAGAGACCCTAATGAATCTGTTTAGGACTATTGTACTAGGTTTAACAATATTTATAATGAAATCCCTGCAAATATAAAACCTCCACTAGACATGGTACTAATCAAATTTCCTAATGGTTTTGATAGTGACATGTCTTACCAATTGAGAGAAAGAAACCCTCCAGCTCTAGAAAAAATGTAAAGTGATACAGTTAGTGTAGAAGCTAACTTGTTGGATGAAAGAGTTAGAATGAGAAATGAGAGTAGGGTAACCATTAAGGAAGAACCATCGACTTCAGATGTTAAGATAGATACTTTGGCTAAAAGTTTAGAAAAGTTAGTGGATAGATTAGAAATTATGGCAAGAAAACCACAATGGGATAATCAACAACAAGGCCCTCAAATAAGAAATCCAAACTTTAGGAAGAATCCCAACACTGGTAAGCCTAGAGAAGGGCCACTTAATCAACATATTAGACCACCTTTCCAAGAAAACTATGCTGAAACTTCTCACCAAAATGAAGAAGATCAAGACACTCAGATTAATCTAATGGGAATAAATGATGGTAATACTATTTTTGTTACCCAAGAAGAAAAAGAATTATGCATGTTACAAAAATTACAGTTACAATCTATAGAGTCCTTTGACTATAAGCAAGGTTATGAATTTGCCATTAATGAAGTTCATAACCAATATAACCTTAGGAGTAGGAAAAACACAAAAGCCCCTACTAATAAAACTGTCCAAACTCAAACCAATAAAATAGTGGGAGCTCCTGCAGCCAAAGTGCTGCAAATTCTCTCAAGAGAAACCCAAAAAAATTTCACTCCAAAGATTGCATCCAGTCCAAAAATTGCAGACATTACAGATATTGTTATCAAAACTTCAGCTGATATTCAAAAATCAGCTACTGTTAAAACTTTATAGGATGTCCAAAAATCAAATGATGCTCAAGCTTCAAATGCTATTCAGATTTCAACTGCTTCCGAAATTATTCCAAATCAAAGAATTTAAAATAGTAAAGCAGTAGACACCCAAACAGAAACTGAATTACCAACTGAAAATAAGAAAGAAAAAACTAAACAAACCCCAATTTCCAAGGAGGAAGTCATTCAGTTAGGCAAAACACAGACTCCATTTAATATCCGAACTGAAATTGCCAAATTTAAAATATCAGTTCCTTTAATAGATTTGATAAGAAATGATTCTTACAAAGCCCAAATCACTGAAACATTGAATATAGATGAAGGAGAAGACTCTGTTAATCTAAATGATGACCAACTAGAATTGATCTTTGGTCCTGAGGTAAATGGAAAACATCAACAAAGTGGTGTTCCTCCATTCTACATTAGCTTGACCATTCATGATGAAATCTTGCACAATGCTATGTTAGATTTAGGAACATCTCACAATTTGATGCCAAAAGAAATCATGGAGACATTGGATTTAGATATAACTAGACCATACAAAGATCTTTTCTCTTTTGATTGTAGTAAAGTTAAGTGCCTGGTCCTAATAAAAGACTTGTGTGTCACTCTAGTTCAATACTCAGGTAAGAGTGTTGTCATGGATATTGTAGTTGTTGATATCCCTCCAAAGTATGGAATGCTATTATCTTGCTCATGGGGAGCAAAATTTCAGGGATCTCTTCAATTAGACATGTCTTATGCCACAATTTTGGTATTTGGCCAGCCCCAAAAGCTTTATAGAGAAACTTTAATGAAACACATGGTCAGTAGTACAGATAAACCACATAACTATCCCATTTATTATGTACATTCTGATATGGATTCTTTCATTTTATGTAATTCAGGCATTGAAAAGGACAATAACACAGTTATCAAACAAGAACATAAATAACTTGACAGTGAAAATATATTTCATGAATCTAGGTGGCACTTAGACTTTGATGGTTCCGTGAACAAATTAGGAGCAGATGTAGGAGTTTGGATTCATTATATGGAAAATAATCATTCTGAAGGTCATGCCTTTAGATTAAACTTTAAATGCACAAACAACATGGTAGGGTATGAAGCTTTAATCTTAGGATTGCAAATTGTAAGAAATCTTGGAGCCAAGAGAGTTTCTATCATGGGAGACTCTGAATTGATCATAAAACAAATTAAAGGAGAGTATTCTATGAATCATACAAGACTTAGCCAATACATAGAAACTGTTCTAGACCTAACTAAAGAACTTCTTGAAATTGATTTTGCTGTTATTCCTAGGAAACAGAACATGCAAGCTCACAGTTTGGCCACTTTTTCTAGCACTTGTAGATTACGCTTTCAGCCCAATCACCAGTACACTACAGAGGTAAGACACAGCCCTGTTATACCTAATAATTTGAAGTATTGGCAGATTTTTTCACAATATTCTCAAATCTATGACTTTATGAATGCCGAGGGAGAATTCCAAAACTGTAACATAGATACTGATTATACTGTAGAATACACCATGGATGGTGAAATATATATAAATGTTGTAAATGTAAATAAACCCACTAAATTCACTAAAGTAGAAATAGATAACTTAGAAAGAGTAGAAATAGAAGAATTAGTTAATGAAGATTCTGAGATTTGAACCTTAAAAATAACTTTTTACCTAAGGGATTAGTCCCATTAGAATATTTTTTTGATTCAAATGATGTAGCTAGGAAACCAAAAATGGAGCCTTTAAGATCAGAGACAGAAGAATGCAACCTAGGAAAAATAGAAAAATATAAGCTTGTTAAATTATCCAAAGCATTACCTCTAGCTGAAAAGCTGAAATACATAAGTTTGTTTAAAGAATTTCAAGATGTCTTTGCCTGGAGTTATGAAGACCTCAAGTCTTATGACACCAGCATTATTCAACATAAAATACCCATCAAAGAAGATCAAAAACCATTTAAACAAAAGCTTAGGAGAATTAATCCAGTTCTTATGCCATTGATTGAAAAAGAAGTAAAAAGGATGTATGAGGAACAAATCATAGCACCAATTAGATGTTCAGATTGGGTCTCTAATTTAGTCACCAATAGAAAGAAAATAGGAGAAATCAGACTCTGTGTTGATTTTAGAAACTTGAACAAAGTATCACTGAAGGATGACTATCCCCTCCCTAAAATGGACCACATTCTCCAAAGGGTAGTAGGCTCATCCAAAATTTCATTACTTGATGGATTCTCTAGATACAACCAAATCTTAGTTCAACTAGAAGATCAAGCAAAGACTGCATTTACCACTCCTTGGGGTACTTTCATGTATTTGAAGATGCCTTTTGGATTTATGAATGCTGGAGCAACATTCCAAAGAGCAATGGACATATATTTTGCAAAAGAAATCCATGACCTTTAGTTGTTTACCAAGATGACATCACAATGTTTTCCAAATCAGATAATGAACATCTAGATCATCTGAGAAGAGTTTTTATTAAAGCTAGAAAATTTGGTATTTCTATGAATCCCAAGAAGACTCTCTTTGGTCTAGAAGAAGGTAAACTCTTAGGACACATAATTTCAAAAGAGGGCATTAGAATTGATCTAGCTATAATAGAGGCAATCGCAAACATCAGTCACCCTAGAAACATTAAAGAATTATAATCATTCTTAGGTAAAATAAATTTTCTTAGAACATTCATTTCTAACTTAGCAGAACTAATCAAAGAATTCAATAACATGTTAAATAAAGACTCAACACTTAAGTGGACAGTAGAGGCTAAGTAGTCTTTTGAGGCAATCAAAGAAGCCCTTACTAAAACACCTGTCCTCATAAGTCCTAATTTCAAAAAATATTTTATAATTTTTTCCTTTGCTTCAGAACATACTATTGTACTAGTCGTGTTGCAGAAGAATGATCAAGGTTATGAGCAGCCTATTGCATTTTTCAACAAATATTTGATAGATGCTATACTAAAGTATAATATAATGGAAAAACAAGCACTTGCTTTAGTGAAGGCTATTAAAGATTTTAGAGTGTACATTTTATACTCACACATTATTGAATATGTTCCAAATTCAGTAGTAAAGGACATTCTAACACAGGATGGGCCTAAAGGAAAGAGGGGCAAATGGATTTCCAATATTTTGGAATATGATGTTGAAATAAATCCCACAAAACTAATCAAAGGCCAAGGTTTAGCCAAACTTATGTTTGAATCAAACTGTCAGGCCTTAGATATAAATTTCAATGGTTCTCTAAATGATCAGGAAGAGATGGTGACTCCACAGATTAGTGAAGCTTTTTTAGATTCACCTTGGTATATAGATATCATATTTGTTTTACTAAATTTACAAGCTCCTACTGGTTTATCGACAACTAAAGGTAGATTCTTGAAAATGAAATCAATGAAATATTATATCATAGAGAATTCTTTATTTTGAAAAGATAATGGTGGCATTTTGTTGAATTGTTTACTAAAAGATGAAGCTGACAAAGTAATGCAAGAATTTCATGCAAGAGATTGTGGAGGACACCTATACTGGAAAACAACTGCTAATAAGATTTCAAGGGCACGTTTTTACTGGCCCACCCTTTTTGGAGATGTCAGAAAATATGTGACCTCCTGTCACAAGTGCCAAATATTTGAAGGCAAGAGGAAACTCTTAACATTACCCCTCAAACCTATCTCCATAGAGATCCCATTTCAGCAACGGGCTCTACACTTCATTGGTGAGATTCACCCATCCTCATCAAGCCAACATAAATGGATTTTGACAGCAACTAATTACTTTACTAAATGGATAGAAGCCATCCCTTCTAGACAAGCCACTGAATCTGTCATCATCTCATTCCTTGAAAACAATATCCTTTCAATATTTGGATGCCCACAAAATCTCATTACTGATAATGTCACTGCCTTCAAATCCAAGAAAATGGTAGACTTTTGTAACCGATACCACATTACCTTTAGCCATTCCACAACCTATTACCATCAAGGTAATGGAATTGCAGTATTGTCAGACAAAAGCCTTGTTAATATCATCAAGAAATTGTTAGAAGACAATAAGAAGACCTGGAACAAAAAGTTGGTTAATGCCTTATGGGCAAACAGGTCGACTACAAAAAATTGCATTGGTACATCTCCTTATCAACTAGTATATGGGATGGATGATGTTTTTCCATCCTCTTTAGGAGTGCGAGTGATGAAAATGATTCAAGAACTGCAAGTAGAATCCAATGATATCCAAAGGAGGGTAAATCAGGCAATACATTTGCAGCAAACCAGGGAAGAAGTCTATGTAAAATCCCAGGTGATCCAAGATAAAATCAAAAATATTTTTGACAAAAAAACCAAAGCTAATGATTTTTACATAGGTGAAAAATTACTCAAATGGGATTCCAAAAGAGAAGAAAAGGGTAAACATCTATGGCAAGGCCCTTATATCATTTATGGTTACAGAGGTAACAACACAATTTTCTTGAAGTAGTTAGATGGAATAGATCTACCAAGTGGACCAATCAATGGTAGAATGTTGAAGCATTACTTATCCCCAGATTAACATTAGTTTAATTGTTTACATTCTTCATTGTACATAACATTGCAAAGTTTAGAGTGGATTAGATGATTATCTTTTGAGGTTGAAGCCAGAAGAGAAGGCCTTAAGCTTTGAAAGGTGCACTAACATATGTATGAATAAAGGAGATCATAGAGAAGCAGTTACAAGGAAACCACAGTCAAAGTTTCAAAGGCTACTGATCTTAAAGTTTTTAACATTTCACTAGGAAATTCCATCCACATGTGGAGCCATTATTAGGGTCCTATAATAATAGGATTCATAATTTTGAATTGGGTATGATTAGTCTTGTAATATTGTACATACTTTTTCTTTCTACAAAATGTTTTTCCCATATTAAAAATAAAAAATGTAAAGAGGGTAAGTCCTAAAAGAAAAATCAAAGGACTGAACGAAAAGGATCAAAAAAGAAATTAAGATATGAACCCCACCAAAAGAGATAAAAAATAGATTCTAAAAGTGATGCAAATTCAAATGCCACTAGTTTTTACTTTACTTACAAATTTAAGATTGTGTGTAGCTTGTCAAAAATGCCACAATCCATGATGGTCAAATAGTTTAATCTTGATTCATTCATGCTTTAAATTTCATGCCGATAGATAGAGAAAGAAAGATCTAGCCAAACTGTTTAATGTTGGCATATTAGTAGTTAGGTAGAGACTAATAATGAGCTCATCACTGTAATCTGAGCCATAGGAAGTTATAAAGTTAGAATTACATAGTTTGCTTATCAAAGAAAAATAAATAAAGGGTGAGCAAGCTCAAATGCACCCAATAAATGAAGAGAAAATGTTAGGGTAAATAAAGGGTAGGTAGAATTGGTTTTGGAATGCACAAGGTTGCTAGATCAAATGCACCTTCATCATGCTTAAATCATATGTTTCATGTGCAGGAGGAACTATTAAAAGAAAGAGGACATTCACAAAAGTTATGTAGTACTTTGGGTATTTACCCTAAAAAGTTCTATATGATTTGAAGCCTAAATACTAAAGCTCATTCACTAATATCCTCTCATGTAACTAAACCCCTTACATCTCTAAATTTCCCTCCATCACCCCTTCACTACTTCTCATTCACAAATTTCCTCTTCTTGATTGCAAAGAACCCTTCCCTTTCATTTCCTCTTATTCTAACACATTTCCATTGTAAAAACCCTTTCCCTTTACTTTGACCCTTCCCTCTTCATTTCCCCTTGTAAAAATATCCCTACCCCTTCATTTTACCTTTCCCCCTATTTCAGCTCACTTTCCCTAATAAACCCACTAAAACCCCCTTATCCTAAGTTTAAAAGGTTAAATATATCGGGCCCCATTGAAAACCATCCCCGATACCCTTTTTGAGTCAACCCTTATGTTATTTTCTAAACTATAGTCCCGCTTTATGTATTTAAACCCCCACTTTATAATTCCTGACCCTCACTAATCCTTTGAATATATTTAACATGACGCATTATTTGTCCTTGAGACCCACCAACCACACCCCAACTTAGCCCTCGCAACTCTACTGCGCGATAATCCTCTGATCTCCCACCTCCAGATCCGACAGCCCATACTCATATCGTGCACTCCCATCGTCCAACAGTTAAAATCCCAAAATCACGCGAGATTCATGGTTTTCCCTGAGCACCCTTTTTCTACATGGTGGCCCCACGTTATATTGTGTGCTCTAAAAAAATACTGCCCTTCACTCAAAAGCAGTGCGATATGGCATAAAACTGCCTCCCCACGTAGCATGAAACCACCCATTGTTCATTCATTAATCCTGCACCCAAAACTTAACCGTTGTCAGTTAAAAGCCAAAAAACCGCCATTTTCACCCTTTTCACATTTATTCTATTGCAAACAACCTCTGTCGACCAATTCTGAAACCTTGAAGCTCTGCTCAACTGTTTTAACCCCACTTACAACCAGAAGATGTGACATACATCTATTTAAAGTAGCACATAGACAATTGAAGCCTCAAAAACCTCCGATGCTACCACAGAACCCTTTTTGCCCACCTAATAACCGTTTTTCCAAGTATTCTTGAAAGAGCCAGAACAACTCTGTACTTCAGCTCTGCACAATATTTATGAAAGGTTAATTAATTAAATTAATTAAAAATCCTGTTGAAAAGTGTGCAACAAGAAATGCTTGTTGAGATGCAACAAGATGATGGAGCTTAGTGGAAAGGAGTCGCCTTCACTAAGTGGTCCCGTAGGCTATTTTTGGCACAAGTCTATTTTTAGACTATGTCTATTTTTAGACATATGGATCATGTCTATGGATTGCAGGTTGCTGGTTATGGATGATTGATCAAGTTGGAAAAAATAGATGGACTTCTATTTTTAGATCACAACGGAGTGACTGCTAGATCACAGCGGAGTGACTGCTCAGTCTAAATATAGAACAGTCAAATATTATTAACTCATAATAATATTTAGACTATAAACTTTGTCTTATTCTCTTGGAGCACTTCAAGATGAGCTACGGATGTGGTACATGCAGATCCCAGAAGGAAATACGTGGTTACCTATGGATGACTAATATTTGCATGCAGGACTTCAGTTAGAACTCAAGTGAGTTGAGTTTAGTGGACTGGAGGTGCAGTTGATGGAGTTGTGTTCAGTTTAGCTTTGTTAAACTGGTTGTATTTAGTCTAACTGGAAAATAGACTAGAGATGAGTTGGGTGAATTAGTTATTAATTAATTCACAAGTTATTAACTCATAATACAACTAATGAATACATCAGTTAACTCAGTTGCATGTCAGTGCATGTTCAGTTCAGCAGGGACAGGTGTTATAGAATCAGATTGCTATCAGTTGTGACTATAGTTGTGCATCAGATCTTGCACAATCAAGGGATTGAGTATGCCAATGAGTTTGCTCACGTATTTTCCCACATTGTAGCTTGTGCTCACGT
>APFE031326666.1:117984-153924 GCA_000404065.3 Pinus taeda | reverse complement strand
TCAACGTAGAGGAGCTTATGTATTGTGTATGTTTTCTGCAATAGTACATGATCAGGATAATCTCCATTGAATATGTGTTAAATTATTCAAAATTTCTACAAATCCTTTCCAAGCTAAGGGAACCCCACTGTGCATCCAAAAGCCCTCTTCTGCAAACTGTATTCACCCTTCCCACTGTTCCAAAGCTCCTAACCCTACTCCTTAAGCCAGATAAGCAATAATTCAATAGAATAAACAAAATTATGGCTTCCCAAAGAATTCTAAATGAGAAACCCCTGTAAATCCCTCACCTGGATGTTGATTGCCTCCCATTGGCTGACAGATATTTCCAAATCAAAGACACAATTTCCCCCAGCCATATATTGAAACTCCATTGTTGGAGTAAAGACAAATTCCTAAACCAAAATGATGACATTAATCTATGGGAATCAAATTTTCCCAAATACTTGTCCCAACAGGTACATCAGTTCCCTGAAATCATCAACCTATGCCAACTTTGCTATATCCCAAGCAAAAGAGCCATAGTCCCTCCTAACCAGTAGATTTTTTTTACATTCACTACAGAGTCAGTAAACCAAATGCCGCAGAGCCAGCCAAACCTAAATGAAACCCCATTTTCCATTGAAAACCTACTTGAGCTCTATTTCAAGCTGGACCTTCCCAATAGGTCTCAAATCTTTCAAACTTTTATCTTAGAAGCGTCTCATACTCCTACAGATAGTCCTCCATACTCTGCCACTATTTTCTCTGACAGGGTCAGGCAAATTATGACCACGCTCTCTTGTATTATAGGATACACAACTGATGAGCATGTGGATGAGCATGTGGATGAGCCTATACTTTCTTTTCTCTCTATTTTTTGCCCAAGCAAGCCTCCAACTGCAATTTTCAATTTTTCATAATTCTTGGTAGATAGAATCCATGATCAATTGATCAGATTGCGAAATAAAAGAGTATTCAAATACTCTTCAGTATTGTTCCATATGTTCTTATATTTCCAATGAGACAAGTTTCCAATCAACATCCAAAAGATAGACACTAAAGACCATCCTAGATCTGTCATCTTTTGGACACCCTTGATCAAAAAATATTCCACTGTTTTCATCTATAAGGAGTTTATTGATGCCTTTGTTCATCTAGTTGTAAATATGCTCAGTAGTAGAAATCAACCCAGGATCAGTGAGAAGATAAAGAGAGTTTTACAGTTGTATAAGAACAGTAAAATAGGAGACTAGTATCTATACCAGGACCACAATGAAATTAGAATATATGGATGCCAGCGGACTCCCTGTAAGCTGCCCAAATATCTCCCCATGAGGATATTTGCATTAGAGTATATTAGGCAGATTATAAATTTAGATAATGTGAATTTCCTATCAGCTAGGAAGAAAAGACAGTTCAAGATAAAAAAACCAGCGTGGTTCTTTCATCTCTAATAATAGGGAGGCTGGAGAGGAAGCAGAGAAGTGTTTACAAGAAATGAAGTTCAGTAGTAGTTTCAAATGGCAGTATGACCCTTTAGGTGTCATAAATAAACTAAGACTCAAATTCAAATTGAGACCTTTTATCCATGAGTCCAGGGTAGACATTGAAAAATATGCCAACTAGTCAGAGTGGTTGGAAGACACCTTAATATGTATGGGGAAACAGATGGATACTAGTTCCATTCTGCATACTCCAGCCCTACAAGGAAAAAATACAAAAAGGACCAAGGAAGAGGGGTCTTGCTCAAGCATAGACACAACACATGACAAATTTGAAATCATGTATAGGAAGAAGCCCAAGCTCAATCATGTAAATGAGCAAGAAGAGCAAGAAGAGATAGTTGAAACAATTAAAACACTTCAAATCATGGATATAGATGTAGGGGTTAGAGAGAGCACAGCTCCAGTAGTTTTAGAGGAAACTCATCAGCCTTCCACCTCTAATGACCAGAGTATTCAGAAACAGTTTAACATAGAGGTCTCATCATCAAGGAAACCAGTGGATAAGGAAAAAGACATAAAACAGAAGTATAAAGAGATCAAATTAAGAAATGAGGCATCAAAAATTGAAACATATGCCTAGTGTTTCAAACAGACTCCTAGCAATTAGAATAATTTAATGTCAGATTTTGACATTAAAACTTGTAAAATGAAAATGACCTTTTTGTAGCCTACAGTCCAGCAGCCTAAGTCATCAACAGATTATAGGAAAACATAATTTGATGTTTTGGCCAGGGATAATCATCCTATTGATCAAATTGAATTTCATAAGCAGGCAGGAGAAATGATATAGTCAACGATGACCAACAAGGCCATGAGTGTTCATAAACTTCAAAATTCTCTAGACAACAGCACAACAGAGTTTAAGCTAGAGAAGGCGTTCTCATAGTCAAAGGATAACATAATCAAGTCACTAGAAGACTTGGTTATTGAGGTAGGCTACAATCCAAATGACATCTAGGCAACAGAAAAGCTCCTAAGGAAGAAAAATGAAGACATTCTTGCATTGAAGAAGCAACTGAAGTTGCATCCTTCTCAACATCCACAGACTAAGGAAGTTGTAGAGAGCCAAATCTAGAAAAACGAGATGATGGACCTCATTCTTCAACTAAATTCCCAATTGAAAGAAATGGAGAATGAAATGGACAGGCTAGTACAAGATTGGCTAGCATTGAAACAACTACTGCCACTGCTATTCGTACAGTCACTACAATAGTTCCTACTACTTTAGTAGCTTCAATGGCCCCAGCAGCTCCACTAGCTACAACACTTCCAACTGCATCGACAACTACATCAACAACAACAGCAACTCATCCTAGAGATGAAGTAGCTAAATTGGTCAAAGCCATGGAGGATATGTCCATCCAAACCATTGAAATAAATAGACTTAAGGAACAAATAAAAAGTCTAGACGATGAGAAGAAAATGGCTCAAATCGTGCATAAGAATGAAGCTCAGAAGTCAAATAGGTTGAACGAAAGGTTACAAAACATAGAAAAGGAGTTGACACTGAAAGAGCCACTAGCCCAAGCAAAAAAACATTTATGGGAACAATATCATTGACTCAACCAATGATATTTGGCCATCTATACAAGTGATATATGAACAAAATGACTTGGTCAAATAATTTGGTGAGGCAATTCAAAGTGTTAGAGATGAACTTGGAAATATGCCAGAAGAAGCCTCAAGAACAATCCAGTTCCTTAACTCAAAGAACAAATATGAACTGTAGGAACTTGGAATAGCTGACAAAAATGGGACCATACTAGAAGTGAGGAAGCTAGTAACCAAGAGGAACCTGATGAAACAACTTGATGATAAATGCCATACAATGGAGTAAGAAATAGCCAGGTTCATGGTCAAATTTGATACTTTGAGGCATAAAGGTATACCTAATCCACTGGTGATTAATGATAGGTTGATGCCACATGAAGACTACGATAAGAGAATCAGAGAAGTGGCAAAGGAACAAGCCAACAGTTCCTCCATGAAAGGGATGCCTACAGGAAAGGTCCTTTACCAGACTTTTGAGAACCTCTTTTACCTCCAGCATGAGGTAAAACATCCTTTTGTAAACAAGCCCACCTTTGCAAAATACACAGAAGCTGATGAAGTCTACAAAAGAATGGTAAATATTAAATTACCAAATACAGAGAGTTGGGAAAAGTTGAATGATTTACTTTGAAAATGCAAGGTAAACAATAAATACAGAGCAGTGAATGAAAAGCAATAGATCAATTAACTCAAAGAGTATCAGATGAAAGAGTATGAGTCAAAAGGAAAAGTAAAATAACTTGCAGCGTAGAGAAACAAATAAGGAGAGAAAGTGGCGAAAGATCAAAGCATAAAACAGCAAAATCAGTAAAAGAAGGGATAGCTAGCCTTTTAGTTTCCTAGGTGTCTATATCTTCTTGGATGAAGATATTTATTTTCCTTGAATAATTCCTAAAACAATTTAGGATGTTTTGTAACTATTTTTTGTATAAATACTCCATAATTCAAAGTATAGAGGGTGGATTGTTGAACATTTCTACAGTTACATTGATCTGAAAAACTTGAGGGTTTTATTGTAAACATTTTCAAGTCAACGGACTGGACTGAGTAATAAAGGCATTGCATTACTGGATTCATGTGTTGGGTCACTTTAGTGAAGTATCTTTCATTTGTCAAATTGTCATTTTTTTCAAGTATTTCACAAGCATATATGTTTTTTCCAATTTGATTGAAATAACTGGAATTTTATTACAGAATTTGTTTAAGTACACTATGTCTTGAACAATTATTCAGTTTAATGTTTTCTTCTGATATCTAGAGTAGGGAATTCTTCATTTCTCCCTAGTTTCAATTGACCTCTTTCATTTCCCTCATTATCCGGTTTGAGGAATCCTTAATTGCTTCTTGACCCCGATTGAAAAACCACTTCATCATCCAACCTAAAAAATATGAATTTACTCAGCTACCTTGCCTAGTGAACACTATCTTTAGAACTTGATTCATTCTTGTTTTCTTGACATTTGGACCCCATGGTCAGATGGTAAAAAAGACACTTATCTATCCATCTAAATCAGTGATTCCACCACAAAATCAAATCAAAAAACCAACCAAGCTTAAATAACTAGCCTAAAATCAATTAATCCAATAAAGTTAAATCTTTAAGAGAGAGCCCTCTCTGAGCATTAGGAAGGCTAGATCCTAATCTCGAAAGTAGCTTTGTGGTTACCTCTATTATTTCTTTAAACATAACATGACAACCCTAGGGAAATTTTAGAGTGATAACAGAACCTTTGGTATTCTTGGACGTGATCAAATATTCATTACTCCACTCAATATTGTGGGCTAATACCATGATATTGACCCTTGGTATTCCTTAATCTTAAATTTCCTTGTTTTTCCAACCCATACACGCTTTTCCTCTTGTGAAAGTGCATGCATATGTATACACTCTTTTTGTTCTGTTAACAGACATGTATACATTTGTTTGACAAATTGAACGTGTGTATATAGCTTAAACTACATTACAACATCCTTTTCCTTCAACTTCTTGATTATGGTCAATAAACCTTTGTTCGAACTTCTTGTTCTTCTGTACTAATGCCATGTTACCTCTGAATAGACTTGTTACAATGTGAGTTTCCTTTTATCAATCTGAACTGACCTATGAGTGAGTTTCCATCATTGACAACACCTGTATCATAATGCCAACAATATCCCCCTTTGGACTTGAAGGCGACCATATTGGAGTTGATTACTTCAAGCTATACAAACTATTAAGAAACACCAAAATACTCTCCCCCTTTGACATCAAGGGCAAAGGGCGGACCAAGAGATTCTCCCCCTTTGAGATACAGTATGATGGCCATGCTCACCCTAAGTACATGCAGAGATTGCAGAGAAATATTTCAAAAGAATAACATGACACTATAAATCAACTATGTGAGTATCCCCTTTCTATCACCAATGACTCATACATATAAAAATCACCAAACCAAGTGGGGATACACCAAATTTGACTCATCAACCCAACCAAGTGGGAATATACCAATTGTTTATACATGGCTGAAATATATAAAGTATTACATCATCCTTCCCATGCATAGTGGGGATACAAATTACATCATATGTCCAATAGGACTCATTCAAAAAATAGACTATGAAAGAAGGGGACATATTGCACCGTAGATCTTTACATGACCTATGCAACAATGAATATCTGAAACCATAGCTGAAATCAACAACCATAATTCCAACAATGAAATTTTTTTGTGAAGGATAATGCTCCTCCTGAACCTGTGCTAGTTGTGCATTGCCAACAAATCATTCATCAAGGCATATTCATCAATAAGATAAAAATCAATGAACAAAGCATATTAGCAAACTTTAACCATCAATATTAGACTGACCACCCATGTCAGAGTCTGACCCATTGTTTTTCTATCAAAAAAACATATACACTATTGTAGCCACATAAACTCACATATATAAACGACTATCCTTCACAAAACTTGTGTATAGGAACCTTCTTCTGAAAACTGGATTTAACAATAGGATGATGCAGAAACTACTCCCAGCTATTCTCTGAGATATTCAAATGCTTCTCTGGGAAGTAGTTGGGTGAATATTCAACAACCTGTTCTTTGGAGGGAATATACTCCAATTTAACTTTTTTTTCAAGCACTTGTTCTCGTAGAAAATGGTACTTAATGGGTATGTGATTGGTCTTGGAGTGCATGACTAGATTTTTCAAAATACCGATGGCACTTTTATTATCACATGAAATGGAGATGGCTGGAGAACATGTGTTTTGAGTGTCTTGCAATGTTTGCATCATCTAGAGTAGTTGTGTGTAGCAAGATGCAACAACTGCATATTCCACTTCAACTGTAGATAAGGCAATCGAACTTTGTTTCTTGCTTAAACAAGATACTAACTGTGATCCCATATAGAATCCACCTCCACTAGTGCTTTCTCGATCATCAACATTTCCTACCCAATCTGCATCTGTATATGCATGAAGAGTAAGATATGTATATTTAGCATACCGTAGACCAAAGCCTTGAGTTCCTTGAAGATATTTGAATATTCTTTTTATAGCTGGAAGATGTGACTCCTTTGGATTTGGTTGGAACCTTCCAATAATTCCTACTGCATGCATGATATCAAGTTTGGTACCTGTTATATAGAGAAAACTTCCAATCATAGATTTGTATGTTGGTTGATTCACTGTAGGTGATTCATCATTAGAACTGAGACTACATCCTATTACCATTGGAGTACACACTGGTTTAGAATCTTTCATTTAGTACTTCTTTAGAATCTTCTTGAGATATTTAGTTTGTGACATAAAATACCATCTTTTGTTCATTGTACTTGTACACCAAGAAAATAAGTAAGTTCACCAAGTAAGGATATTTCAAATTCTTGATTCATAACTGAAGCAAAGTTTTGACTCATAGATTCTTCATTATTGCCAAAGATGATATCGTCAACATAAACAACAATAATTATTAGTTTATCATTCTCAATCTTGGTGTATAATTTGTTGTCTGCAGATCCTTTTGTGAACCCTTGTTGTTGTAGATATTTGTAAAGGTGATAATACCAAGCCCTTGGAGCTTATTTCAAATCCATAAAGAACATTTTTGAGCTTGCATACAAGCTTTGCATCATTTCCTAGAACGAATCCTTCTGTTTGTCCAATATAAACTTCTTCTTCTAATTCTCCATTAAGAAATGCAAATTTTACATCCATTTGATACACTTTGAATTTATGAAAACTTGAAAGAGAAAGAAACATTCTTATGGCTTCAAGTCTAGCAATAGACGCAAATGTTTCTTCAAAGTCTATACCATCTGTTAGTGTCAGTCTTTGCAGCCTTCCTCCAGTGATCAAGCATGCTCTTACACAAGTGATTTTAAGGTGTCAAGGTCAAATTTTATCATTTCAGTGAGTCTTCAAGTAAAATTTGGTCACTAGGCATTAGGTCTAGGGTTTGCTTTCACTCCTTTCAAAGTTGTCTAGATGTCAACCCATGTCACCATTTAGCTAAGTGTATCATCATTCAAAGGGTTGTCATCATCATGTCAAGTTCCATTGGGTCATTTCACACCTTGTTCACGCTTCAGTTGCGCCTAGGCAAGGTTCATTTCCCTCTCCTAGGGTTTTAAAGCTAATTTCTCTTGGATGGTCAAATCATCAGAAAAACTTGTATCCTGATGTTCATACACCTTCCCCTATCCATAATGTACCTTATCAAACTCTTCCAATCACTGAGATCCCCCAAATTCCTCATTTTCGCACAAACCCTAGTTTCTTGCTACAACTTGGCAATTTTCTATAGTTGGGCCTGTGTTTTGCCTTTTTGGACCCCTTCCCCTCAATCAATTTCTGAGATTCCACTTTCCCCTACTTTCTAACATCCCTCCATACTTCCCAAAAGTTCCTCAAGAATTTAGAAGCTCCCTATCCCCTTCATTTCGCTTCACTTCGACAAATCTCTTGTTCCCCACATCGGGGTAGGCTTCACTCAAATGATGTTTCTGAGCAAGGAAAGATGAATTTGGAAAAAATGAGAGAGATTTTTGTCCACAATAGACTAAGGAAGAAAAATTTCCTTCACTTTTTACACAGGTGTCACGGTTTTGAAAAAATATCAAAAATACAATTGTCTCAGGAGAATTGATGCACCTCTGGAGTGACCTCAGGAAAATCAAGTTTTCTCCTAGCTTGGTTGGCCAAATGACTTTCTTGATGCCCCAAACGATAACTAAAGACATGTATCTTTCCAATGAGCTACCATGAGCTCAATGTGGAGCTGAGGAAGGCATACAAAGGTTGACTATAACAGCACTCTGCCTTTAGGCAGCCTCATTTGGCACATTTCGACCAGTCTTGGGCAATTTTCTTTTTGATAGGGCAAATGAACTCCAAATTGCAAAATTCTGGTTGGGTTGGAAAGTAGACACAAATATATTTCTAGTGAGCTATCATGAGCTAAATTTGGGGTTGGGGAAGGCATTCAAAAGTTGACTGCGACAGCACTCTGCCTTGAGGCAGCCTCATTTGGCACAGTTTGACCAGTCTTGGGAGATTTGATTTTTAACAGGGCAAATGAACTCCAAATTGAAAAATTCTGGTTGGGCTAGAAAGTAGATAGGACATGATTTCCAACAAGCTATCCTGTGCTCAATGTGAACACTGGGAAGGCCTCGAAAAGTCACCTGGAAAAGAGCACGATGCATAGGAGGAGGAGTGCGGCGGTTTTATAAATATTCTCACTCCATATGGTCAGTTATACAAGTGGCAAAGGAAAGCAAAGGGTCACACAAGCCATTTGTCATGTTTGTGGCACTGTAACTATAGCTGATGTTTGTCTCTCTACCTTCATCTTGTGACCCTTGGGCGTTCTATCTCTTCATGGCACATTCTATATATTGTATGCAAACCATTTGCAAAGCAATTGGTTGGTTGGCTTGTAACTTCTGGGGAACTGTGGGAAAGAAACTTTGTTTCTGCACTGTACATTTTTACAGAGAATTAATGAAAGGCAGTGGCTCTGTTTCATGAGATTCATGTGGTTGTGAGTGTAGCAAGTGGGTCTCTTATGTTTCATATGTATCTTGTTATGTTTCATAGTTCATTTCATATTCATTTCTAGTGAAATTTTTCGAGTGAGATTAGGTAGAATTCAATTTTATTGCTCTACCTGTGGGAAAATTTCATGTACAGTGTTCATTATTCTGTTGAAAAGGATTCATGTTGTACATGCCCTTTTCACCTTCTTAATCAATTTCTCCATTCCACCATATCTTAAAAGTAAAATTGCTATGCTTTCCGCCTACCTTGTCTCACTAAATAATCTGTGCCTTTATGTTAAGTTCTCTGTTCATTGAGGTCCAGTGGTCCCATAACATCCCAGAAATACAGTCATTCATAAAAATCACTCCTTATATTCATTTTCACTTACTAGCCTAAGATAAATAGTTTGTTTGAAAGTCATCTCAGTCCTTTTCGTTCATCTATTCAGTGGGTGTGACTCAGAGAGAGCCCTCTCCTGTTCTGGTAGGGCTAGCTACCAGACTGAGGGTGGTTTCTGGTTACCCTGAATTTTTCCCCCTTTCAGCCTAAGGTGGATTTAGGTGCTAACATAGTGGCGACTCCACTGGGGAAGAATCATTTGCTTGAAGATTGTTTTGCCCCAGGACATATCTCAAGTTCAGATTTGATGTTGATGGTGAGCAACGATCAGACATAAGAAGATGGCTGAAATCATTCACCTGGCGACTCCTTTCACTAAAGAATCCAGAAATCGGTGCTTCATGGTGACTCCACTGCAGAGGGATTAGTAGCTTTGAGATTTTTTAAAATGGAGCGGATTGCAAGAAGATATGCTCCCGTGAGCCGAGATCACATCCCAAGCTTCCCAAATAAAATTCTAAAGGTAGATTGGTCAAGGAATTTGCCTACGTTTAAATATTATGGTAAGAAGGACGCTGCTTTACATCTAGTTCTATTTCACATGCATATCCACAAGTTGAAGGTTGATTTTCCTGAAGATTGCTTAATGAAGATATTCATGGCCACTCTTGAAGGTGAAGCTCAATCTTGGTATGAAAATTTGCCCGCTGCTTGTATTTACTGTCTAAAGGATTTTCATGCCCTGTTCATTGAAAGATATAAAGACTCTTATCCATCATTAAATCTAGTTCATGACTGTTGCAAACATGCTTCTACTTTTATTGAAAGCCTTGAAAAATACTATGTGGATGATAATTTTGTGGATGATGAAATCATGGAAGCCCTGTATGAAAATTCCTTTCAGCAGTGTAAATACGATCAGGAATCTTTGCAGCAGAATCAAGATCTTTGTCCGATGGAAAATGAAGGAATTTTGCATCTTGACAATCAACATGAATTGCATGAAATAGATCATTAGGTTGGAGAGTTCCATATGGTTGAAAGTGATGAAAGAAAAAGTGTCGTTTCAGATTGGTCCATAGAAGAAGACAGATTTTTGGGTCCAAATGTTCTCATGTCATCAGAACAAAGCCTTCATGAAGAGGTAATCCAGTTAGTTCATAAACAACAAGATGGTATCTGCAGTCAAGTAAGTGAAAAGCTTTCTCTGGATGAACTTATGGTAGATGATAAAAATGTTAGTGTTGGGTTTCAAGAATCATCTGAAGTTGCTTTTCTCATGATTGATGAATGTGATGAATGTAATGAGAATCTGGTTGTCATATCATGTCAAGATGATCAGAACTATATTCAAACTATAGCCAACCAGACCATTATGGATTCCATTTCATATTCTTCCTCATATGTTTCATGTTTTGAAGTGTTTTTTGAAGAGTAAATCTGCTCATCCACTTGTTCAGAAATTTTTGAGGACCAGGACCATACTTTTTCTGAAGTACATTATGAAGGAAGAACAGAATCAAAAGTAAAGGACATCTTGTTTCTTCAGGAGGAGGAGAATCTTCATGTTTTTCATGATCCAATGGCAGATTTGTTGCAGACAGCAGTGAAGGTCATTATTGCAGTATTCAGTGATGAAGGAGATCATGGCCAATTATGTTTTTGGATGCCTAGTTACCAATATCAATTGTTGACTAGAAGATCTAATCGAAAGAATCAGTCAAGAAGCCATCGTCTTGATTGGTTACATTGGCAGTTTGATATAGTTTGATGATATATAGCCTTGTAAGAAATGCAGGTGGTCATGCACTACCACCAAGCTTTAAGTTTTAAGTTCAGTTCTTAGTATTTTGAGTTAGTTTGTTAGAGTAAAGTTTTTTTTTAGTCATGTCAGTTTGCATTGAGTCAGTTTCAGTCAAGTTTCAGTCAATAAATTGAGTCATGTTGGTTTGTCGGAATAATGGACTCCATAGCCCAATGGACAAAAGGCATTGTCTAGCTCTTCCAAAGATCTGTTGTTCTTGGCACCTCCAAGGAGCTACCATCCCCCATTGGAGCCAATGTTAGTGTCAGTCTTTGCAGACTTCCTTCAGTGATCAAACATGCTCTTACACAAGTGATTTTAAGGTGTCAAGGTCAAATTTTATCATTTCAGTGAGTCTTCAAGTAAAATTTGATCACTAGGCATTAGGTCTAGGGTTTTCTTTCACTCCTTTCAAAGTTGTCCAGATGTCGATCCATGTCACCATTCAGATAACTGTACCATCATTCAAAGGGTTTTCATCATCATGTCAAGTTCCATTGGGTTATTTCACACCTTGTTCATGCTTCAGTTGTGCCTAGGCAAGGTTCATTTCCCTCTCCTAGGGTTTTGAAGCTAATTTCTCTTGGATGGTCAAATCATCAGAAAAACTTGTATCCTGATGTTCATACACCTTCCCCTATCCATAATGTACCTTATCAAAGTCTTCCCATCACTGAGATCCCCCAGATTCCTCATTTTCTTACAAACCCTAGTTTCTTGCTACAACTTGGCAATTTTCTATAGTTGTGCCTGTGTTTTGCCTTTTTTGACCCCTTCCCCTCACTCAATTTCTGAGATTCCACTTTCCCCTACCTCCTAACATCCCTCCATACTTCCCAAAATTTCCTCAAGAATTTAGAAGCTCCCTATCCCCTTCATTTCGCTTCACTTTGACAAATCTTTTGTTCCCCACATCGGGGTAGGCTTCACTCAAATGATGTTTCTGAGCAAGGAAAGCTCAATATGGAAAAAATGAGAGCGGTTTTTGTCCAAAACAAATAAATGAAGAAAAACCTCCTTCACTTTTTACACCGGTGTCATGGTTTTGAAGAAATGTCAAAAATACAATTGTCTCAGGAGAATTGATGCACCTCTAGAGCGACCTCGGGAAAATCTAGTTTTCTTCTAGCTTGGTTTACCAAATGACTTTATTGATGATCCAAATAATAACTAAAGACAAGTATCTTTCCAATGAGCTATCATGATCTCAATTTGGAGTTGAGGAAGGCATTCAAAATTTGACTGTAACAGCACTCTACCTTTAGGCAGCCTCATTTGGCACATTTCGACCAGTCTTGGGAGATTTGCTTTTTGGAAGGACAAATGAACTCAAAACTGAAAAATTATGGTTTGGTTGGGAAGTAGACACAAAGCTCTTTCCAATGCGCTATCATGAGCTAAATTTGTGGTTGCGAAAGGCATTCAAAAGTTGACCGCAATAGCACTCTGCCTTGAGGGAGCCTCATTTGGCACAGTTTGACCATTCTTGGGAGATTTGATTTTTAACAGGACAAATGAACTCCAAATTGAAAAATTCCTGTGGGGATGGAAAATATACACGATACGATTTTCAACAAGCTATCCTACACTCAATTTGAACACTAGGAAGGCCTCCAAAAGTCACCTGGAAAAGAGCGCGACGCACAGGAGGAGGAGCGCGACGGTTTTATAAAAATTCTCACTCCATATGGTCAGTTATACAAGTGGCAAAGGAAGGCAAAGAGTCACCCAAGCCATTTTTCATGTTTGTGGTGCTGCCCCTGTAGCTGATGTTTGGCTCTCCACCTTCATATTTTGACCCTTGGGTGTTCTATCTCTTCATGGCACATTCTATATATTGTATGCAAACCATTTGCAAGGCAATTGGTTGGTTGGCTTGTAACTTTTGGGGAACTGTGGGAAAGAAACTTTGTTTCTGCACTGTATATTTTTACAGAGAATTAATGAAAGGCGCCAGCTCTATTTCATGATATTCATGTGGTTTTGAGTGTAGCAAGTGTGTCTCTTATGTTTCATATGTATCTTGTTATGTTCCATAGTTCATTTCATATTCATTCCTAGTGAAATTTTTCGAGTGAGATTAGGTAGAATTCAATTTTATTGCTCTACCTGTGGGAAAATTTCATGTACAGTGTTCATTGTTCTTTTGAAAAGGATTCATGTTGTCCATGCCCTTTTCACCTTCTTAATAAATCTCTCCATTTCGCCATATCTTAAAACTAAAATTGCTATTCTTTCCGCCTACCTTGCCTCACGAAATAATCTGTGCCTTTAGGTTAAGTTCTCTGTTCATTGAGGTCTAGTGGTCCCATAACATCCCAGAAATATAGTCATTCATAAAAATCACTCCTTATATTCATTTCACTTACTAGCCTAAGATAAATAGTTCGTTTTAAAGTCATCTTAGTCCTTTTCGTTCATCTATTCACTGGGTGTGACTCGGAGAGAGCCCTCTCCTATTCTGGTAGGGCTAGCTACCAGACTGAGCGTGGTTTGTGGTTACCCTGAATTTTTCCTTCTTTCAGCTTGAGGCGGATTTAGGTGCTAACACCATCTTGTTGAGCATACCCTATCTTTCTTTGTTTCTAATAACCTCTCCATTTTCATTCATTTTATTATTGAATATCCATTTTGTTCCTATAACATTTTTATCAAGAGGTCTAGGAACTAGTTCCCAAGTATTATTATTTTTAATTTGGTCAAGTTCTTCATTCATTTCCTTAACCCAACATTCATCTTTGCTAGCATCATTAACATTTTGTGGTTCTATGGAGGATAGTAGTGCTATATAACTAGAAGTTCCTGCAAGAGTTCTTCTTGTATGTACTCCAGACCCTTTTTCTCCTAGAATTTGAGATTCTGGATGATTCTTTTGAACATACCTGGATGGATTCTTTTCCCTGACAGTTGTATCTTCTTTTGATGCTTCATTGGTTTCTTCCTTTATATCATTTTGATTTGATACAGGAAAGCTTTCATCGTCTTCCTCACTCTCATCATCCTCTGTTCACTTTATCTATTCTGGATTTTTGCATGCTTCATCAATTACTACATAAATGCATTCAAAAAATTTCTAAAGTCTCTTGTTATAAAAAATTTATCCTTTACTTCTAGATGAATAACCAAGAATAATTCGTTCGTCTTCTCTAGGTTCAAACTTACCAAGTTTTTCATCAGTCTTTTTGATGAAACATTTTCTTCCAAAAAATATGAAGTGGTTTATAGTAGGAGGTTTACCATACCAAAGTTCCTATGGAGTTTGATCACTATTTACCCAAACATTAGCTTTGTTGACAATAGTCATGGCAGTAAATGTAGCTTCACCCCAGAAGGTGGCAGGAGTTCCAGATTCATCAAGCATATCTCGAGTCATTTGTTGAACTATTCTATTCATTGTTTCCACCACGCCATTTTGTTGAGGGATTCTGGCAACATAAAACTACCTTTGAATTCCATGTTGTTCGCGAAAATAAAAAAATTCATCTGATATGAATTCTCCCCCTCGATCAAATCTAAGAAATTTGATTTTTCGATCTGATTCATTTTCAACTAAATATTTGAAGGCTTTAAACTTTTCGAATTCTTCATATTTATACTTTAGTATACCTATCCAACATATTCTAGAAAAATCATCAATGAATAAAATAAAGTATCTTCTCCACGAGGTGATTTTTTCCTTGTTGGTCCACACAAATCAGTATGGATGAGTTTAAGAGGCTTACTTGTTGATCCTTGTTTTTCACTGAAATGAACTATGGTTTGCTTACTGACTTGACATGGTTTGAAAATGGTATTTTATGGGATGTTGATATCTAGAAGATAACGAACCACCTTGAGCCTGGATGCTTTTCTTATTTGAGAAAAGCTTAGATGCCCCAATCTTTTGTGCCATAACCAGTTTTCATGCGTTTTGCTTAGATAGCATTGTTTTTGTCCTCCTTTCAGTATGTATAGATTGCTTGGGGTTCTTGTACCTTTGATTATGGTATTTCTTGTATCAAGCTCATTAAACACACATCCGCTTGATCGAAACAAAAATTAATTTCCTTGATCAAACATTTTACTGACACTCAACAAGTTATGTTTTAAACCATCAACATACATGACATTTCCAGCTTTAACCTTTTCTTTCGAATAAAAATAACCTTTACCTTTAATGACAGCTGGTGTGTCATTTCCAACGGAGACATTATTTTCCTTTTTCTAAAGTGTTATATGAATGAATTTTCTTTTGATCACCTGTCATGTGTTTAGAGCATCTGCTGTCAATGTACCACTAATTTTCTTGTCCTTCTGCAAACAGAGCTATGCCACATCTTTCTAATTGAAATTCCTTCTTTCTCCATACCTTGGAATTTTATGATGTTTTCTCCTTTTGAAGTGTTGGCTGAAATTTGCTCCTGCGTTTAGATTCTTCATGACCAAAGTTACTACAAAATGAACATTCAATTTCATTTTCAAGAGGAAAAAAGTTACTATAAGAACTTTTCTTGATTCCTGTTATGCTCCTTTGATTTTGTGCCTCTCTAATCATGATAGTTTTGTAAGAAACACATTGAGCATCCTTATGCCCAAAGTTATGGCATGAAAAGAATTGTCCATCAAAGAAGTTTATGTGATCATAGAATCTTTTGGTATTGTTTACCTTTTGGTTGATTCTTCTATCGATGTTCATCCTTGGAGTAAATTGAGCATGATTTCCCTGATGAGTAATTTTAGGATTTTGCTGATGATTGACATATTGTTCACTGGCCTTTGCTGCATCAAGATAGCTTCTAGTGGAGGCTAACGCTTTTTTGATTGGGATTATTCTTCAGTACATCCAAGACCGATCATTATGAGAGGAGAACGCTGAACATTGATGATCTCATTTAAAGTTTCATATCCTTTATCAAATCTAAAATTAAGAGATTTTGTCTTCTCAAGTTCTTTTCTTAGACCTACAACTTCACATTTTAGTTTTTCATTGTGCTTTTCTCTTTTAGTGAGTTGATGTGTCAACGTGTCTATGATCATAATGTTTTCTTTGAAACATATTTTGAGTTTATTGATATCTTCGAGAAATTCTTCCTCTTTTGAGGTATCCAAAAATCATCATTCTCATAAGCCATGAGAAGTTTATAATGTTGTTCAGTTTCATCTTCATCACTATTAGATAATCCGTCACTATCTTCATGAGTATAGTAACTTCTTCTATTAACAACCTATTTTTTATTGCCTTTTTCATATTCCTTTCCTTTTTCATGATTATCTTTATGAGGACATTTTGCATCATAATGGCCAACTCTACCACAAGCAAAGAATTTTAATTGTAGCTTACCTCTGAATCTTCCAGAACCCCGTTGGAGCTTCTTGACAAATTTTACCTCATCTTCTTCTTCTGAAATATATCCTAATTCATTGTGCTCTTCCTTTTATTTTCCCTTTGTTGAAGCTTTGAAAGCAGGTTCTCTCATATTTGATGGGACTCCTTTCCTCATTTCAAAGGCAGTTAGAATTCCATGAAGTTGAACAACAGCAATAGATTGAAGATCCTACTTTTCTTTTGTGGTAGATACTTTTGACTCAAATTTAGAAGACAAATATCTCAAAATTTTCTCTACTAAAGTAGCCTTGTTTATCTCTTCACCCCTATTCCTCATACAATTAACAATCTCATCTACACGTAAAAAGTAACTAGCAATACTTTCATCACTATGCATCTTAAGAGTTTCATATTGAAATTTGAGAGTTTGGAACATAACATGTTTTACCTGGGAGTCTCTTTCGTAGCTCTGGATGATTTTGTCCCATATCTCTTTGGCTATCTTGAGTTGCATGACTTTGATGAATTCTAATTCTGACAGACTTCCCAATAAAGTATTGACTGCTTTAGCATTAGTTTCGTATAACTTCTTCCTTGCTGTATCTGTAGGTATTTCTATTGGAAATTTGTATCCTCCTTCCACAATTTCCCAAACATCAACTCCAAGCGACTCGAGATAGGCTTTGGTTCTTATTTTCCAATATACCAAGTTGTTCCCATTGAAGATTTGTGGTCTGATAGATCCCATGCCTTCGTGATTGTTCATATTGAAAGATCTCCCTTCAAGCGATCAAGATTCTTTTGAAGGACCTTCTTTGATACTAATTGTTGGAAATAATACTGAGAAGGGCGGTGAATCAGTATTTACAATTCAATAAGTTTTCATTTTCCAATCAAATTTATATACGCTACTTCAGTTAAGTGAACTTGTTTGTGCACATAACTGTGATTAAAGAAACCATCGTATATCTAGAGAACTTACAATTTAGTTAATTGATCATGTGTTGATCTTTAATCAGTGCATCAATACTTTATTATATAGTAACTATGTGAAGTGATAACATAATAAACTATCGTACATAAGAAACACGCATGAACACCAAGATTTAAGGTGGAAACCCAATGCAGAGAAAAACCACCTGTTGATGTCATCTTTGTCTTCTTTTTAATAGAAAGAAAATATGTTTACAATCTTGTACTGGTGCAGACTCATTCCAGTATGTAAGCACCCACCCGTAGAAGGCTACAACCTTCTCTCGTTCTCCAGCTTCTATTGGAAGGGAGCTACAAGCCCCTAGCTCTTGTACTATCCAATATGTTTACTACTACATAGGTGTCAGCCTACAGAAGGCTACGACCTTCTCTCTTCCTCTAGGGACCACGTTTCATAAATTTTCACACTGGATGCTCCTGGTACACAACAACACAATATGAAGGCCTCGTTTCATCAAATTTTCACACTAGACTGATCAAAAACTTTGAAGCTCAAATTCTATAATAATAACTGCATCAACCAACAATGAGTTAATCTAAACAGTCAGATGACTGTCACCAAAACACCGTGCTGAACCTAGAAACCTGCATCATCATTCAGAACCAGTTGCAACCTCAAAAATCATACATCAGAATGCATATGCTACTTTAATGAACCCAACCTGTGTGTATATGCTAATTCCTTTAACCAAACCTGCATATACCTCCAAAACTACTGAATCAAATCTGTGCCAACTACTAATATTCTAAACATCTACTGCCAAATTACAGAGATGTAGACAATCAGCAATAAAGATCACCTTTTTTAGTTAATCAATCAATCAATCAGACTCAATCTCCTTATGCATTTAGTTCTACTTTCAAATATAAGAAGACATGATTGACAAATAGTTGTAAACCAGCAACACTGATCAGATAGATCAGTCATTTCTAAATAAAATGTTTTTCTTTTGTATACGCTACTTGTAAGCTTCGAACTAGCATGTATATGTGCCTTCACCAAGGTGAACCAGCGTATATATCTACAAATACTAACTTACAACTTCGATGTTATTCCAGATTTTAGACATACCTAGATCATGACATTTGAAGAATAAAACATGTGTAAGAAATCAAATCTATCCCAACCAATATTAGATCATTCAATGATAAGTCATTTCAGGTCTCCTGATCCTGATCTAACATTGAATTCAATGTGCACAAAATATTTCAGATTATATCGTAGTCCTAGCCCCTGCAATATCAAATATACTTCAGATAGAAGTATTCCTGAAAACCCTTTCACTTGCACACTTGGCCTTCTGATCTTCTCCTCCTTATATAGTTTTGGCCTTCCTCAATACCTTGGACCAAAATAACACTTAGAACTTATGGTATTCTTAGACGAGATCAAATAGTCGTTACTCCACTCAATATTGTGGGCTAATACCATGGTATTGACCCTTGGTATTATTAAATCTTGAATTTCCTTGTTTATCCAACCCATACGTATACGCTCTTTTAATTCCATTAACCCATGTGTATACACTGCTTTGACAAGGTGAACCTGCATATATGACTCAAACTACCTTACAACATCCTTTTCCTTCAACTTCTTGATTCTAATCAATAGACCTTTGTTCCAACTTCCTGTTCTTCTGTACCAATGCCCGGTTGGCTCTGAATAGACCTGTTACAATGTGAGTTTCCCTTTATCAAATCTGAACTCACCTGCGAGTGAGTTACCATCAAGGACAACACCTCTATCATAATGCCAACATTCCCAATATGGAGAACTTCTCCCACAACTATCAAGTCGTCCATCAAATTAGATGTATGCCATTATATATGTTGGATCCCGAAAGCCCTGATACTCGTAACTTTTATTTAAATGCAAATCCACAAGAGTTACAAGCTTCTAGGCTTATGAGAACTGGCCCACCTATGCCATAGAAACTTTCCTTTGGCTTATCTACTTGTTCTCTTGAATAGGACCAGTTGTCATGACCTATGACCAAGCCTCCAAGAACTAGACCTATCTCCTGCCCTGCAAGGGATAAATTCCCTTTACAACATTTTTTGCACCCTTTCTCATGCAGTGGAACAAAAACCTGTATTGGGCTTATTTCTCCTTCTGGATTATGTGTTAAGATGGGACCGCCCACTGTATGCATTAGCCAAACAAAAACGTGTCGCAATGACATGTGGCACCACTACTTATAAAGTCTCTAGGAGAATATTTTCCTTTATATACCTCCATGTGCTTGGTCTTCGTTAATTTTAAGAACCACGTCTTAGCGCTAAGTCCTGAAGCTCCCTATCCTAGCACTTCCACGAAATTATTCTAGCAAAAGGTTACAGAATTTTCAACCTCCAGGTTATGCGCACTGTTAGGTTGATGTCATGTTAGTGTCATGCATGCTATGTGTTAGCCTATGAGAGGTCAAAGTGTCACCCATATATTTCCCTTTTTGTTACCCGACAATTCCAAAAGTTATTTCTACGTGTCTAGGGTTATGTCATGCTGGTATCATCTCTGACTAATAATATGTTTCCACTTGTCCTATCAGAACAGAGAAGAAGGGTCTCTTAGTCCTTAGTTTTGCAAGTGATTTACTTTGTAAATGGTTTTATTCCCTAAGTGACCTGCTAGAAAACTAATTCCTGAAGCCCTCAATTCCCGCGCTTTTAAGAAATTATTTTTAAAAAAAGTAATGGGATTTCGATGTTTGGGGATTCAACCCTCCAGGCTTCCGAGCTTCCAAGGAGTGTCCCTGCAACCCCAGCTCAATGCTATCCTAAGTTTCTTTTATGTAAGCCTACGAGCTTCCATCTTTTGGGCCTTCTGAGATTCCGACCTTTCGAGATTTCGGGACTTCTAGGCATCTAGGCTTCCAGCCATTACAACTTGAACCATGAAGATCCTAACTTTGATTATAATAACTTTTTATCTAGGAGCCCATTTGCAGACTTCAACATAGTTTTGGAAATATCTTCCTAAGAAATTTCCAAATTTTCTACTTCCATGAGCATATGACCTAAACACCTAATGCATAATTACCTTCAAAGCCTGGGAATCCCAACCATCATAGTCATCATGTTATGGCTTCTCTAATAGGCCTACTACTATGATGATTCTCTAAAGGAGACTACAACAACCATGGGAACTCCCCCTGAGCTTGACACATCAAATACATCAATGCCACCATCTACTGCCACTAGCCTCACAACTCATCTAGTTGCCATCAATGCAAACACACATGCTGCCACTAGCCATCATGCCATGCCAACTTCCCAAAATATCTCATAGAAGGACTCTTGACATCAGTGCCAACATAGTTGCTGCCACTAGCCAGCTAGGCAATGCCAAGTGTCTAACATTCATTGGCTTTTGTCTGACGCTTAACCTCTTGTATCTCACTTTGGGTCTCTTGCAAATCTTGACTCTCTACAGTTAGTTGGAGCAAGTCTATAATTATTGAATGTTCTTTCACTTGTATTTCTTAGTAAATATAATGTTTTAAAGAGTTAATAAAAGACATAGGTAGTTGGGAAATAACCAACTCGAACTAGTGACAACACTTTCACTCGTTGCTACACTTTAGTGTCTACAAAATTCATTGTGACTAATGACAATGAAAGTGTGTGTGCTTACAAATATGTCGCATAGGGATATGATTTCTATGCTAAAGTATCTTGTACATAGGGTTCACTGGTCACCTCTATGATCACTATTGGATCTATTGCATGTGGCGTAGGCATCGTGATTCTTGTAGCTTCTATCATTTCTCGTAGTTGTTCCAATTGTTGTAGTGTTTGATCCTATTGTTCTTTTTGTTATTTTTCCACTTTTCTGATCTTGATTGGATCATTATATTGTTTTTCATCCATATCAATTCTTTTAGAGTGGAAAAAGTGTTCGAACAAACTCATAGGACCATTTTTACCAGTGGGACCTTGTTTGGAAAATTGTGGTTTGATACCTTTTGGGAGTATTTTGAGGCATCAAAATATTTTTTTTGGGGGGGAAAATTTTCCACTTCTATGGAGCACTCTTTTTCATATTGTACACATAAAGACCTTACCAATAGTAGAAGAACCTCCCCAATTGAAACTTGCATGTAAGAGTTATGCTACTTAGAAGTTTACCTTTGTGTTCTCATCACCATAATTCAATAAAATGCCACGTAAACTCCCATTACTCATGGAAAAGTGAAAATGCATGTGATTATGATGAACTAAACTATAGAAGAGTCCATATTGTAACTTTGGTTAAGAGTTGAGGTAGTCAAACCTAACCATTAGCAGGTTATCGAATTGTGTTATAGCCGAGCCACTAGAAGGAAAAGGGATTTCATTCTTTAGCATGCATTGTTCCATAAAGGAGAAAAATTGTCGAGAGGAATAGGAGATAGAGAACACAAAAATGATTTGTGCAATGTAGTAGCCCACATTCCACAAATCATAATTTATTGTACTCGTAGTCATTTTCTATTGAGAGGAAGAGAGAAGAGTGGTCTCACCTTCCAACTGGGTTTTCTTCCAAGAGGGTTTCCAATGTTATATATTGTTTCAATCATGGTTTATGATTTTTTATTTCACTATTATTTATTTTCCACATAATTTTAATTTGCATGCATAAGAAATTAAAAATAGTCTACAAATATATAAATCTAAAGAGAAATAAAACCCTAATAGTGTAGATTTCAGAATTTTTAAACATATTTTTATCATATCTATTGTGGCAAACTATCTAGTGGAATATCAAGGGATGTTCACAGATCATATTGGTATTAGAGAAGGATTCTTTGAATATTATATGAACATTTGCAAGGGATCTAGATCGGTTAATCCAAAACATAGAAAACTCTTGTAATGGACAATGAATAAGTGAATAACCCTCTTGATCTTATAGAGGAGAGGTTTTCACAACTGGAAGCACAAATGGCAGATATAAGCTATAATGTAAATATCTTGATGTTGGCCTTGAGTAATAAGTTTGGGCTATTTGGATAAGATGGGGTTTCTAATGCAGAGGACAGATCAGATGAGAGATCAGGAGATTGGGAAGAAACAAAGAACCAACCAAGGAAAGGACCTGAATAATACAACCCAGTCTAAGTGTTGTGAATAATTCATAGTGACATTCAAAATTGAAGCAGAGGTCAATATCAAGGCATACCAAAGAGAGATCAATGCTTAGAAGCTAAATAAATGATTGGAACTATTATACGTTTACTTCAACATCCATCATTTTGAGGAGCAACAAGACATTTCATTTGCACAGTTTAAATTAGAGGGCTATGCCCTCACTTGGTGGGAAAACCACATGGAGACCCTAAGGTTGGAGGGAGAAACTCCAATGACTAAGTGGGAGGAATTCAAGACCCTCATAAATTCAAGATTTGATCATATTAAGCATGTAGATGACCAATGAATCTAGTGGCACTACTCTACAAAAAAGCAAGGGCATAACATACAAGAGTACACCACACAGTTCAGAAAGACGGTCGTGCTGGGCATCTCCCAAACGAACCCAGATATACTCTTCAAGTATCTAGGAGATTTACATAGAAATATGTGAAAGAAAGTGATGTTATTGAATCCTAGATTGGTGGAGGAGGCTTGTGTAGAGACATGGTACCTGGGGAATATAGACATAAAGAAAGGGGAATAAATTCGATCCAAGCAGAAGGAACACCAGGCTACTTCTAAGGAAGGGAATAAGAAGTGGAATGGGGTAAAGATAAAAAGATGACAGACACAAAAAACTAGTGAAAAAATCATAGCAACCACTGCAACAATAATTGTCATACAAAGGAGAACTGTTGGAAGTTGTATCTAGATCTTAAACCAAAGAACCAAAATAAAGACAATAAGAAGAAGTATCTCATGGCCATTGATTCAAGTAGTCAGGTTGAAAATATGTTGGCTATGTATGATAAGATGGTATGTGCGTCAGTACAGAAGGAGGTGAATTTGAGGAAACTTTATCCATAGGGAGAGAAAGAAATGACCAAACTCTTCCATGTAAAGATACAGGTCAAGAAGAAAAATATTGATGCTATATTTGACTCAGGATTACAACTAAATCTCATTGCAACTTAGTTGGTCAATAAATTAGGATTGGAAGTTCGTGATCCTCCAAGCCCATATCTATTGGGATGGGTAAATATGGATGCAAATTTGAAGGTAACAACTCCTCTTAAGGCCTTTGAATCCATGTCCACTACTTCACCCTAGCCATTGTTTACATTTCTAAAATATTTACATAAACTACAATTCATAGTCTATTTTACAAGAGGGGTAGCAAAAAGGGTTATCCCACAAACTTAAAGTCTCTTAAAAAAACCTAACTTGAAACACATTAATCTCTCCATCAAGCGGCCACAAAATAATTCATGGTTTAAGGTAGGAACCTTGGGGTAGGCATCCAAATAAGTCCCCTTGGTCATTCTAATTTGAAACATAGAAAGTTACCTTTTAAGGAATTTAAAAATCCTCCATAATCCAATTCACAAAGTAAGTGGTGAGAAGAAACTTGTGAAGGCACAAGGATTATACCAAACATTATTATGAGCCTCCTTGAGTCTCCCAACCCTTGATAGCGGTTATCGATCTGTGGTTGATACCTAGAAGATAAGATTCTCTTACCCACGGTGGACTAAGGTAGCGTAGTGGCCAAAACTTAGGGTATCTTACCAATGGTGGAAGGTGCAAGAGAACTTGCACCTCGCGGCAATTTTGAACAGCTAATGGAAGCATTTATAGTTTCTTTGAGATGTGGCCCTAGTAGCCCTCATTATAACTCTCGTTTCATGCATTTGATATTTCTCTTTTGGTGGCTTGAGACCCCACTATTGTAAAAATTTCAGAAGGCCCGATGACTTTTTGAATGGAAGGGCCCTACATCTTTTTAGGATTTCATAAGAAAAAATGCTCACTCCAAAAGCTTGAATTGTTTCAAACCTTAAAATGACCTTAAAGGAAATTAACCTTTGGTTTATTTTTATTTTTCATGTATTGATATTTTAGATTGCACACTTGACACCCCCTCATCATTCACACACTAATTTCAGAATCATAGCGGACCACTTAGCACACTACTTCTCTAGATGCCTTCAAGCCCCCCCACCTTTGGTAGGAGTGCCAAGTTTTGTAGCTTCACCTACTCGTCCTTCCCCTCAAATGTCACCCCTTGATCTGACTTTGTTAGCATCTTCCATCCCTGATGCTTCTTCACTAGGAACCTTGTTACCGCAAGGTAGACCTTTGTCTCACATAGATCATGTGAGTATGGCCAATTTCACACATAACCTTTTATTTGTCATTTCATTAAAACCTCTTAAAACTTTCAAAATTGAGAAATGACCAAATAGCCCATACTCCTACATGGCAAGACATGCCTACCAAATTTTCCTCGCATATACCAAAATTTAAAGAAAAATATAAAAAATATCCTGCGATTCATGTGATGATCTTTCATCTATATTGTTTTTTTAATAACATCATTAGAAACATAGTTCAAATGAGGGTCTTCCAATGAACCCTCCGCTAATGGCACTTTAGCTAAATGGTACATCAATGAAAAGTTGGGATCACATAACACATTCAAGTCCGTACTGAAATCGTATCACACACTTTCCAACTCCTTGTTCGTCATGACACTTAGCTAGAATTTTATTGTTTGAGTTTCAATAAATATTTTCCACTCACATTGCGGACCACGTCCACAACTGGTGCACAGGTCGTAGTATCTACAAGTTGGACATTTCCAAATAACTTATGAGGAATAAAATGAAATAATCATTTTCATCTTCGTACATACATGTTTAGAAGTATAAGTTCTACAATCATGCTATTCTCAAATCGTGTTGTTTATGGTTGATAATTTGTTATGTTTGTGAAAAAGTGTTTGTAGATGTTGTAATATTTAACCTTTTAATTATGTAAAAATAAAACAACATAAAATAAAATAAAAAATAAAAAATATTTTTTTCCTAGTTTATTGTTTTTTTGTGGTATTTTTTTTTCTAATGTGGCTTATCTAAAATTTAGTAATTAAATTAGTCTTGATTCATCTAGCTCTAAAGATCGAATCTCTTTCCAATCTAAAAAAAATTTAGATCTCAAAAAATTATTCCTCTATACTTTTGATATATCTGAAATTCAGATATATTACACACTTTAATAAAATAATAATTTATTTTTTCATTTATTTAATGGATGATTTAAATTATATTTTTAAATGCCAAGATAAACTTAGCTCCTAAAAGAATCTTTAGAACATTAAAAAAAAAAAAAGAATGAACAAACGAACGAACCTGGATAGATTACTGCTATTCCCTCCCCGGATGTGGCAAAGAGTGTAGATAGTGCGATCAGTACCTTTAGAAATCAGTCTCTACTAAACTAGAGAGAAAACCTTGGCTGCAACCTGGCTATCCAACGTTGACCTACTCACCCAGTTTGTTAGTTGACCGAGTTCCCTGCCGGCAACTCAATAATTGAGAGAGGAGTCGCGCCGCGCCAACTATCGGAAGTCGTGGTGACGTGGACAGGCTCAGCTGGTTGGAAACGGCCATTCGTGGGCCCAGCAAATTAATGCCAATAGATATGCCGCGCAAACCAAAAAGCTCAAGTAACGGTCCCATCTGGACTATTCTCTCATTGAGATGTGGAGAATTTCAAAACAAACTCACCTCTCAAAATTTGAGGGTTTTCACACATTCTTCACTGGTTTTTCCTGTTTGAACGAAACAGGCTGATGGTATTGCAAATTTGTTAATGGTATTTGACTGGTAAATCATTTCGCGACAGACAACCTTTTTGTCAAATTCCGAGGCGAGCCGTATTCTCCAAATTCGATTTTACTGGTGATGCAGTTTCCAAATACCAACCGAACGTGGAATTTCAAATTTATGATATATGTCAAGCGGAAATTTGATTAAGGCTCTTTGTATTTCATGGTTGTCTACGTGGATTTGTCGGAGTCTACTTATATGTAATTTTTTTATAACAATTGAGAGGTATATTTGAATTTAGTTATTTTAAAAAAACACAATAACTTAAATGTATATTACTCTAGTTATATGTAATTTTTTTATAACAATTGAGAGATATATTTGAATTTAGTTATTTAAAAAAGCATAATAATTTAAATATATATTTTATAGGAAAGGAAAAATGATATTTATGGTTTTAAATTTTTTTACGTGTTTTTTTTGTTTTTATATGAAAATTTATCATAATTGAATTGTCAAACAAGCAGTGAGCAGTAAAGACAGTCACATCTAATTGTTAATAGAGAATACAAACTAAGTCATGATCTTTTTTCTCTGTTGTCATTTTGGATTTTGGACCATTAATTTGTTTCCTTACCTCCTAAAAACTATTCAAAAATTTTAATTACCATAATTTAAGTCAAACAACAAATTTGAACAAACATTTTGACACTTTTCAAAATATCGCCTCATAACTTATTGCTGGCAAATTTCCCACCAATTTGTCCTCGACTAGTCAGGCCTCCCCCGGACCGCATAACTGTTACACAAATTACTGTTGGAGCTTGACAAGACGAGAGGTACAGGACAGGAAAATTTGAATAAGAGACATGATGAGAAATCATTACCGTTGGTGCTTGACAAGACGTGAGGTAGAGGACGGGGAAATTTGATCCAGAGACGTGATGAGAAAGCGTTTCATGTTGCATTTGCCTACCCCTCTCTCTGTCAAGGATGATAGAATTTGACGAGTCATAAAATATGGAAAGTATGAAAACCTTCTAATTTAAAAGGTGTATCTGTTTTGAAATTCCAATATGGAAAGATCAAGTATTCAAGTTGGAATTTCATCCAAGACATTATGTTCTTTGTTATAAATTATTTCTTCTCTTTTCCCGAGAATGTCAAGAAGGCTTTACAAAGTATATTGTATTTGAGAAAAGATCCTAGACCTGCATTTGATTCCTTTCCTTTGAACATTTTGAATACTAAAGATTTGCATGCCCTTTGATCTTGATCAAGACCCTTCTTCCGGATCTTATGATGACCGTCTTCAAAATGATGAGCCTCAAAAAACCAAGACTGATTCTACACCTTCTATACATATTCCTATACTTTGTAAAATTCCAAATCGATATAAGCCTCTGATTTTACCTCCTATATCCCATGCTTTCCCTAAAAATCATTACCTATATCTACCAAGATTTGATTGTGAATGTGACAACATCACTGCTAAGAGACATGTAATGAATTTTGAGTCTTTTCTTGACCTTTTTGATGTCAATGAAGAGGATGTCAGTATTAGGCTTTTTGCTCTTTCTTTGCAAGGCGAAGTCAAGAGTTGGTTCAAAACCCTGCCTGATGCGAGTATCTTAGATTTCCAGCAGTTCGTCAAAGTTTTCCTTGACAAGTGGGTGGTCAGACAAAACCATTTCTTGATACTAGTCGTCAAACTTTTCCTTGACAAGTGGGTGGTCAGGCAGAACCTTTTCTTGATTCTGGAAGAATATAACCAGCTGAAAACACTGCTAAGCAAGACAGTGCAACAGTTTTCTGCCAGATTTAACCAAGTCTATTTTTCAATGTTGGTTAATATAAGACCTTCTCCTATATCTACTCTCTTGCACTACCTGGATGCCTTTGATCCAGAAATGGAGTTTCAACTGAGGAAAATGAACCTTGCAACACTTGAAGAGATGTAGAACAATGCAATAGATGTAGAAGCTAATCTATTGATCAGAAGGGCAAAGTTGAAGGAAGAAGAGATGAAGAACATAGATCCATAGGAATTGACATCCTTAGAGGTAAAGCTCAACATTTTGTTAAGTGCAGTGGAAGAGATGATTGAAAATATCACCACAAGGAATAAGTATGTTGTTCGAGGTCATGGCTCACTGGTTGAAGAAGAACAAGTGGCTGATCCAAAACATTTTCTTTCTTATCCCAGTTCTCACAGATCTGATAATGCTTGTTTTATAGATAATCTTAGAGAAGAGAGACATGTTGATATGACATGTATGCTTGATGATGTGTTTTATATTGATGATTTCACTAGGTTTGATCATTAGGATGATGATTATGTTCTCCAAATAGAAGCTAGTCTTGTAGACAAATCAGCAGCTGGTTTGTGGAAGGAGGAAGTTCACTTTTAGCAGCTCGAATACAGTGATCATCCATTGCAGGAAGTGAGGAGGAAAGTGTAGAAAATTTTGAAGTAAGTGAGGGATCTTTGCCTTTTTGTTTTACTTCGTTTCAGTTCATCAGAGACAACTTTCATGCAATCAGAAGTCAACCATCGATAAGTTTTGATCTAGACCATCATGAGGGCAATGAAATCCTTGTTCAAGACTTCTCATATCCAGATTTGCAGCCACTGAATGCCATTGAATGTCAGGTTGCAAATGAAGACTTGGAAGCTGGAACATGTGATCAAATGATGCAAGATGATTCTGTACCATTCTGCTTTGAATCATTTCAGTTTTTGAAGGGAAATTTACATAGTATATCTTCAAATGAGTAGCGTGTAGAAAATTATGCAATCTCATTAGAACCAACAGAAAATGGGTTGCAACTATCTTTTTAAGTTTTTCACGATCCAATAGCTGATGTGTTGGATGATGTCTACAGTCAAAGCTCTTCTCCATTAGCTACTTGTAAGCTTGAAACGAGTATTGATACAAACTTGATCTGGCAGCCAGTTTCTTTGTCATTATCAACAGGAATCTCGTCACAAAGCTCAGATGAAAGTTTGCATTGGTATGAAGAGAAGAAAAGTAATCCATTGGATGAGCAAAGTCCCAGTGCACATGAATTTCAAGATCCTTATGTAGTATTTTTGGAGGCGGATAGAGAATCCATATTATTCAATGGATCTGTTTACAAGTTTTCATGGGAGTTGCCTTTCAGTAGTTCTCTCTTGTTGTTCATAAGAAATAACTTGCAGAGAATTCAAACAGCAGCCAGAATACTTGCATGGTTGCATTGGTTGTTTCATTTCACTTGATTAGGTGATGAATGGAACAGTTAGAGTAGGTTTTATTGAATAATCTCCATTTTGAGCATATTTTCCAGTTTGCCAGTTGTGTTTTAGTCTTGAGTTAATTTTAAGTCAGTTTGTGTCTTTGAGTCATTGGTATTTAGTCATGTAATTTCAGCTTGAGTTTTTGACTCCATGTCCAATGGATAGGGCTACTAGGTCTACGGTGTTCTTGGCACCTCCAAGGAGCTAACATCCACAATGGAGCCAATGTTAGTGTCAGTCTTTGAATCCTTCCACCAACGATCAAACATGCTCTTACAAATTGGTTTTAGGGTGTCAAAGTCAAATTTTGTCATTTCAGTGAGTCTTCAAGTAAAATTTGGTCACTAGGTATTAGGTATAGGATTTGTTTTCATTCCTTCCAAAGTTTTCCATGTGTTGGTCCATGTCACCATTTGAAATGATTGTACCATCATTAAAAGAGTTGTCATCATTGTTTCATGTTCCAATGGGTTATTTTACACCTTGTTGTGCTCCAGTTATGCTTCAGTTGTGCTTAGGTAAGGCTCATTTCCCTCTCCTAGGGTTTTTGTTTCTGAGCAAGACTAAATGAATTTGGAAAAAGTGAGAGAGGTTCTTTTCCACCAAAGGCCAAGGAAGAATGATGCAGGAGCATCAAGACCCTTCATTTGTAAATATGGAATAAAAAGGGGGGTGTGAGAAATTTTAGTATTTTGTTATTAAAATAGGAAGTAAAGCTATGTAAATATTCTTTTTCTAAAAGATATGGGAAAATTAGTTTAGGAAAAAGAACTGGATAGACCTTCTATGTTTTTCAGTTAAAATTAGAAAAGCTTCAAGCTTTAAATCATTGTGCAAGAAGGGAAAAAGCCTGCTTTTTCTTAAGAGATAAGGTTTGATTGTATCCATTATTATTATAAAGAAGAGGCAGTTGAGCTCTCATCTCAGGCATCGGAGGGAGAGGGCGATGCCAAAAGTATTGAGAAAAAAATTCCCTCTCGGCGCTCTCTGAAAATTTATGATTATATTTCCTGTTTGCATTTCCATGAATGATCGATTTCATGATTTTTGAATGCACGTATTTTTAACTTGCTGTGTATTAACTATGGTTAAAGCTTGAATGGCCTTTTTATTTCATGTACCAAGTTCTTGTATAGCGTTCTGTCACAACTATATCCCCACCAAGCTCCTTGAGCACTTCAATTAATTGAGAACTGCCAGGTTTATCTGCAATAATGTTAATTGTTGTGATGCCACGTTCCTTTGCCAGCTGAATAATGGCTTTACCAATATCACTGTATCCCTCATTTTGTACTAGGACCTGACCAGATCGGAGATTGAGGGTTTTTAAATTTGACGTTTGCAATGGAAGAAGTATCGGGGACAGCGATGGATAATCAACGAACTTGACCAATGCTTAGAAGCCCGCGGAACGCCTGAACATTTTCGGAAAGCCAAGAAACACATATATTAAATATATACAACAGTCAAGTTCGTTTATACTCATAATATGGGAAAGAAAGGCACGTGAATGATGAAATTTGAGGAGTACATGTGTGGGAAGTCCGGCATGATGGCACCGTGTGGAGAATCGGTATCAAATTAATACTGCGTAGTGCATGTGGAGTATGTGGGATCGAAGGAAGCGTCCGATTGAATAGTTAAATATTGCTGCCGCCTTAAGTCTATTACAGTCAGAGAAATACTCTGTTTGCACAAAGTGATTGCGACTTCCTTTTACAGTTTCTTTGCATTTGATGAGGATGAGGATGATGGCGGAGTGGTGATTGCATAGTTAAGAGAGGAAAGAAGCCTGCAAAGTCTTAAAGGTGTGTACACACATACACACATACACCTCAAATGATTAACACAAATCCCTCAGTACGCGGCCCTGGTTATCATTACACATGAGTATCATTGAGCTGCTCCGAGTTAATACGTGCACAGCACCATAAAACTCTACAGGGATTGTGCATACGGTTCCCAACTCTCAGCGCCATTAAGTATTAATCTCAGGCCGCGCCCCATCCTCATTCCGCTGCCCCCAAATATACAATTATACATATGGTGGATGGAAATTTAAATTGGTTTTTAATTAACTCTCACAACAGAGCATGATCGCTCTTACGAGATCTCTGGCCCGACATTTCCACGCACGTAAAAATTATAAGGAGACTGCGCATCCGTTGGATAATCGTCCAAATTAATACATGGCATATCCCCATGCGCACATCATACTTTAAAAATTCTGGTTCATTAAAACACAACCCCAATAATGAAGAAATGTTCCGCGTTCTGAGATTTTTTCTGTGAATCCTCGCTGAGGTTCTGATCATCAATCACTCCGCTTTTTTTCATATCAGTATTGTTGTTGACATGGACGCCAACCAAATCCTCATTATAGATAGCCCGCTTCAATCGCTGGCGAACGCGCTCCCATTCAACCTGCCAGGAGATGAATATGTACACAACAACATAATTAAATCCACAGTTATATGTATATTAAATCAAACGCGCCCATGTTAATAGCGGTGTAAATTCTCCATTAATGTCCTCCCCTAACTGGAATAAATGGAATCGCCGTGCAGGCAACCGTCTCTATGACAAGGGAGCAATTCAAATTGTAAAAAAAATACCATTCAACGCATTAATAAATAGTTCAAATAAACTGTTGAATATACACACCTGATTTGACAGAGAATCGATAATTCATCAGGGTGCGGAGAGAAAAATATAACCCTAATAATTTTGGCACGCCTCTCCTCTCTCTCTGAGATGAGAGCTCAGCAGACATTTTTTTTATAACAATAATGGATATGTACAATAGATGTTCTGAGACATTATCTTCTAGGAAAAAACAGGCTTTTTCCTCTTTTACATAATGATTTAAAGCTAGAAGCTTCATTTCCTATTTTTTTATCCTAATTTTAACTAAGAAAAACATAGAAACCCTATCCCCATTTTATTCCATATTTACAAATGAAGATATTCTAGATGCTCCTGCATCATACACCCAACCTTGAAATTAACCATGATCTCCTAATCATGTGCTTGGATCCCATACTTTGTGCTGCAAGTTTCCATTTTCCGTTGCTTTTGTCTGTTCTTCTTCTCCAGGTCTCCACACTTTATGCTGCTTCGCTCCACTAGCTGCACTTTCACAATCTTCTGCCATCTTTCTTTTACTACTGCCTCTGCTGCTTCTCTTCCTTGCTGATGTCTTCCTTTGAGACCCTTTCAACATGATTCTTCTGATTAATTCAATTTCCTTGTCCAATAAATCTTCAGACTGCTGATTTCTTGCTTCTATGCTTGTTTCTGTTCTGACTGCCACCCAAGCATCCATGCCTTCTTGTCTTCTGGAACAGAAAACCTCTTCTCCCTTCATTTGACTGATTGACTGAGTCAAATATTCACCAGTACCTGCAACAATACCTGAATTCACAAAACACTTGTTAGAATAAAAATCATAAGGCATCAGTGCCTTACTTTCCTCTGCCAGCATTTCACTATACTAATCCCAATCATTTTTTAGATTATCACTCAGTCTATCCTCAGCATCATTTTCTCCGAGAATGCATCTGTATTCTGGTTCATAAACCTCTTCATCTTCATTCATCTCTGCCTTTATATTCTGAATTCTTATCCTCTGTACTTCTAGTCTCTTCTCTAGAACATTTAACTCCTGCCATAAACCTGTCATCTCCTTTGAGAAGATTTCTGTGCAATCTTCAATACTTTCACAAGCCAAGCTTCCTATTGTTACTATCTCATCACCTGCATTCATACATAAACTCCCAGTTTGCACAAAATGTTCAACAGTATCAACTGTTACTTCCCTTATCTGCGCTTCACACTGATTCACTGCCTCAACAACCACAAGAACTTCCTCTTGTGCTGTAACAGTTTCACAAGATTGCACATCCTTCTCAACACCTGTAATCACATCACAATTATCAGCTATACAAACACAAGAGTTCACATTATCCAGCTGATCTGGATCTACCCAATAACTCAAGAAATCATCAATAATCCCCTTCTCCTCTGCACCTGCAAACATACACAACTCATCAGTTTTAAAACTACAAGACTTTTTAGTCCTGACTTATTCCTTCAACATTTTCCTTTTAATATATCTGCATGTGGGATTTTCAACCTCCAACTCTGGCGCAAGAACTCTAAGTCTCTTTTTCAACAAGGCAATCAGAATTTGCCTCAACCTCTTCTGCAATTGTCGCCAGATCACTCTCTTTCCCTTCAGTGGAAAGATCCATTTTCCTTGCTGCTTTTCCTCCTCCTGCAGCCGTTCTTCCAGTACCTGTAACTGTGCCTTTATTTATGGAATCTCTCTTTCTTGAACTCCACCAGTCACCTCATCTCTGTGGCATTTCTCTGAACCTCTTCCTCTGTCTCCTTTATGACTTTTAGTAGCCTTCTCCATCGCCATAAGTTCTTCAGCTATGCGTTGCATAAAGCCTCTGCCACAGCAAGCTCTCTTACTGCCACTTACCTCACCAATCCTTCCCTCCGGATCTGGTCTTTTGGTAATCATTGGTCCTCTGCTGGAACCTTTTGAGCATCCTCCACTGCTCATGTAGGCTTCCCTCATCTGCAACTTACTCTTCTTCTTCAGGACAGTGCACTTGTCCTGCTTATTCAGCCTTCAACTGAATGCCAGGTTCACTACCACTATTTTCTGCAACCATAGACTTAAATCATAAATTTAAAAAAAAAATCGCCTCACCTCTAAGATTTTGTCTTCTCTGCAATCCTTTCCACTGCAAGTGTGTATGCTACATATCATAAAAAAAATTATGATCTTTCTTTTCAGAAAAAAACACTTCAATTCTTCAACAAAACAAAAACTCTTCAATGAAAACAGAGCCAGGCTCTGATACCACTTTGGAGAAAAATATATGTTTTTGTGAGGAAAATCTGTGTGAATAAAATGTAGTGGAGTGTGGGCTCGCTTCTAAGGCTGAAAGGCCTTAGTTTGTAACTGTTTTGCATAATATATGATAATATGTTTTATTTTTGTAAACGCATGTGTGTGTATGGTTAGAACTGGTTGTAGGTTTAAACGTCAACAAATATAAGAAAAGATCACTGTGTTATCGGTTGCACAGAGAGAGGGAGAGGATTCTCCTGCTGGTTGAAATTAAAGGTGTGGCTGTGTGTTGTCGTTCCTTCATTGTTTGCATGGAGAGGCTGTCAACCACAAGGAGCAACGTATACAATCCATTATTATGCAATTTCGTATATAAGAGATATTTTTGTTTTATTTTGGATTGATCCTTCAAAGTCTGTGATAATTCTAATAGCTGAATTGAGCACGATCTACGCATTTCTGCGCAGAGGATATGACTACGTAACAAATGTTTTCTTATAATTTATATGCGGCCATACATATATATATAAGACTGGTTTGTATTGTTAATGGAAGGGATTTGGATGTGTGTGTTAATAATGCTGTGCGTGCGCTGTCTTTACAGCATTTTGAACTGTGTGCTTGTGGAATATATAATTACTGTGAGCCCAACCATCAATTAAAATAAACCGATATCTGAAGCTTATGATGTGTTGAGTGATCAACAAAAACGTGCAATTTATGATCAGTATGGTGAAGACGTACAGGGCTTTGGTGCTTAGAAGAATTCGAGAATTTGCATGTGAAATCTCTGTATATTATATAACAATGGCAACAGGCTCAATTCGGAAAAGTAGCGAGGGATCAAGATTTTAAGGAATTTGGGATTTTGGGCTTATACCCAGATCTCATTTTCATCAGTTGGTATCAGAGTAGGGAAAGGATTCCTGAGAGAAGAAAGAAGAATGCGAACAGAAGGGGAAAGAGGTACAGCTATGTTAAAGTTGGAGAGCTTTCATTGTAGAAAAACTAGGAGAAAATCTTATCAATTCTTCCTAATGCATCTTATATAAATGTAATGTAATAGGGTGTGAGGCATATATGTTTTTGTGAGGAAAATCTGTGTGAATAAAATGTAGTGGAGCGTGAGCTCGCTTCTAAGGCTGAAAGGCCTTAATTTGTAACTGTTTTGCATAATATATGATAATATGTTTTATTTTTGTAAACACATGTGTGTGTATGGTTAGAACTGGTTGTAGGTTTAAACGTCAACAAATATAAGAAAAGATCACTGTGTTATCGGTTGCAAAGAGAGAGGGAGAGGATTCTCCTGCTGGTTGAAATTAAAGGTGCGGATGTGTGTTGTTGTTCCTTCATTGTTTGCATGGAGAGGCTGTCAACCACAAGGAGCAACGTATACAATCCACTATTATGCAATTTCGTATATAAGAGAGATTTTTGTTTTATTTTGGATTGATCCTTCAAAGTCTGTGATAATTCTAATAGCTGAATTGAGTACGATCTACGCATTTCTGCGCAGAGGATATGACTACGTAACGAATGTTTTCTTATAATTTATATGCGGCCATA
>APFE031326666.1:61880-98207 GCA_000404065.3 Pinus taeda | reverse complement strand
GATGATTGTGAAATCACTGAACTTGTTTTGTTAATCCGCCACTTCCACGATTGAGAAAGGTTTCTTAAAATTATGATGCGTTCTGTGTATGGGCGGAACTGATGTATTGTTATGCAATAAAGATTGTATTTAGCTGTGGCAAAATCGTTGTGTTTCTTTTTCTATTGTATGGACAGTAATTCGTGGATTTGAATTGATAAGACTGTGGATTCATTGAACATGAGCTTAAACCCGTGTATAAGTCCTGGCGCGCGCACCGGGATTAAGTTCCAGAGCCGGTTTATGAATATAAATGCCGTATCCTCCGTCGATTAGTTTTAGGAAAATCTGGTTGTGGAGATAGCTGTGCGCATATGAATTGTGTTGCGTGGATATGATGACAACGATTTATTTTAAACCTTCCAGTTAATTGATTGCGTATACGTTGGGGCAGAGTATTTGTGTGGGCGCAGCTCATTGTGGATAATAGTATGCGGGTTATATAAACCTGTGAAAACGTGGATGAATTGAATTACATGTAATACATAAAGGTTTTTGTATTACTCCAATCAAGTGACGGTGGCAGCATATGTTAAAACCAGCACAATTCCCAATTTCTTTGGCGTGACTGTATTAGCGTGGAAAGGGCAGGAACGCGTGGGTTATCTCACCGGATTGATAGAGCTGAGACAGATAGCTATGATTGGGATGCAAATCAGTCATCCAATTATACAGATAAATGGAGCTGCCGGCCGGCAGAGCCAGAATACCATGTGTAGTCGCACTTTAAATGTTTAAATCAGGTAACTCATCAGTTTTTGTTTCCTACCTGTGTGCGTAGAGGGAGAGTGGCTATCGAAGAGCCAACAATTAACTACACATAAACCACTGTGCCTTGTTTGTGGATCAGTATTATTTTATCTATATTTGTTGTGCGTTTAGGACTGTGTGGACTATCATTTTCTCTGCGCGCCTGGATGTATTATATAGCTGTGCGTATTGATCGTTTAATTCACAATTGTGTAGACCGTGAGTCATATGCACGATTCCCTTTAAAATTTATGGTGTTGTGCGAAGACTGTTATAATGTTTGATATGTATATGGTGCTATTCGTGGTAAGGTGTTAGCGGTTATTCCCAATTGTATCAACAACAACAGAGCCGTGCAATTACAAATCTGGTGGCAGCGCTGGGTTGGACTTTGGATAATGTAAACTCTTGTGTTTGTATAGCTGACAATTGTGACGTGATTACAGGTGTTGAGAAGGATGTGCAATCTTGTGAAACTGTTACAGCACAAGAGGAAGTTCTTGTGGATGTTGAAGAAGAGAATCAGTCTGAAGCGCAGATAAGGGAAGTAAAAGTTGATACTGTTGAACATTTTTATACCACTCATATGATGCAGGAGCATGCGACTCAGGAGGAAAAAGCCTGCAGTTTCTATGTTTTTCTAGTTAAAAAATATGAACAGGGTAGAAAATAAAATATGCTATCTTTTTTTTTCAGTTAAAAATGGCATAAACGTAATGCATAAAACTTGCTATCTTTTCACAGATAGACAAGCTGTAAAAAGCCTTAAGTTACTATGTAAAAAATCTGCTTTGTAATAAGTAAGGTTATCCATTATAAATAAAAATAAATTGGCCGCTTGCTGGAGAGAGAGAGAGGGCGATGCCAAAAGTATTGTTAAAAAAATTCCCCCTCGGTGTTCTCTGAAACTCGATGAGATTGATGATGTCTTGTTAATATTGTTAATATGGATGTGCGTATAATAACCATAATGTGATGTGACCATTGAATCATTATACATATAGTGGTAGAATGATCCACAATTGTAGCGATCTGTTAGTGGCTTCACACAGTTATGGTTGCGGTATACTATCTTCACATGGTTCGGCGCTTTAATAGCTGGAAAAGAAAATAAATAAAGTCGACCTCTCCACGGCAGACAGGTTAAGGAACACAACCTGAGCGTTAAGGAGCTAGATTCATCGCTCCTTAAAACAGAGAATAAAACATTCTCGCATTACTTCATTCAAATAAAACAAAGAATACTACACACGCAACCTCTTATAAACCACGCATATCAGTTGCGCCCTCATTGATTGTGAATAGGTATACTAAGGTATTCACACACAATTTTTATAGATATATCAAATATAACAGCATATCAATATCTCCGCCGTCAGACAAGTCATCACAATGAAAAGGCGCATATATATATATTGTATTCAACCGTAATAAGAATGAAATCAGAACAACGATGCATGCATCCGTGTGCATAAACTCATTGGATCTCTTTTAAAGCGCCAAGGGGAAAGGTCACGCCTTGTTTGAGCACTTAATATATAATTTTCACACTGGTCATTATATGCAATAAAATTTACCAGCACCACACTTGCCGGAATTAACACACAATATCATATATTTCATATGCAAATCCAATCTGTATATATATGAATTAAACCAAAACAATTACTTACAAGCTTGGCCAAATAATTCGAATTTGTGGCCCTTTACAACTTGCCGAAGGCTCCCAACCAGAAAACCTCTCACACTCCTTCTCTCTATCTCTCTCTCCCTGTGAGAGCTTAGCTGCCTTCTTATTTATAATAATAATGGATACATACATAAGGAATAGATCAGACGTTATCTCTTAGGAAAAGTAGGCTTTTTCCCTTCTTACACAATGATTTAAAGCTTGAAGCTTTTCTAATTTTAGCTCCCTTCTTATTTATAATAATAATGGATACATACATAAGGAATAGATCAGACCTTATCTCTTAGGAAAAGCAGGCTTTTTCCCTTCTTACACAATGATTTAAAGCTTGAACCTTTTCTAATTTTAACTGAAAAACATAGAAGGTCTATCCCAATTCTTTTTCCTAAACTATTTTTCCCATATCCTTTAGAAAAAGAATATTTACATAGCTTTACTTCCTATTTTAATAACAAAATACTAAAATTTCTCACACCCCCCTTTTTATTCCATATTTACAAATGAAGAGGGTCTTGATGCTCCTGCATCATAATACTCCACATGAATACTATGGGTCAATACCATGGGTTCTCCATACCATGGACCAAAACCATGGGTCATTTTATTATTATTATTATTCTATTTATATAGATTATTTATTTTTTTTGTTTGTTTATTTTTTTTGACCGAGTTAAAAGTCGTAGTCAATTATTCTTTTTTGCTCTAAAAGGTATGGAAATTCCGTTTTTTTGCTCTGAAAGTTATGGAAATTTTGGTCATATTTTGAAAATTCAAGTAAAAACAGTTAAAATTCATAATTTTAGGTGCCCTAGAGGTTTTTGATGGTGCTGAATCCATTTCCACCATCAAAAACATGATTTTCCACCATCAAAAACATGATTCCATTTTCACCATCAAAAACATGATTTTCCACCATCAAAAACATGATTCGAACACTGCATCTACAAGTTTTTTTGAATTTTTTTTTTCCCTTCCGACCACTTTTGGAAATTCCATTCCTCGTTAGGGAAATTCCGATCAATTCCTCTGCCTCAATTCCGATCAATTCCTCTGCCTCTAGATGACTCCTTCTATAGACGACTCCTTCGAGTTAAAATGTTTACATTACATTAATCATTTAATTTAATTTAATTTAAACATCATACCATGGTAAAAATCAGGGGTTATCAAAATTGGCCAAAAACTACCAATGATAAAAGGCTACATTAAAAATTAAAATCGTGGATAAAAGCATGGAAACTTGGAGCCTAAAAACCACCAACAATAAGTTTTTCTACAACTAATCTAACACATATAGTAAAAGAGAGAACATAGATATATTAAAAAAATAAAACTTGAGGCAGGCACTCTCCACCCAAGTATGGTAACAATGCCATAATGCCAAAACATAAACATTATTACTTGGTAAAAAAAACAAAAAAATAAATAATCATATAACTAAAATTATAAAATAAAATTAAATTAATCATTAATAATTTATCTATAGTAAATCATCAATTAATGCATAAAACTATCTTATTATACACACTTTTCCAATGACTAAGGTATTAGTTTGACTTTGACAAAAATTTTAAGACGTTTATGCCATAGTCTAACATATGAAATTCAATTTGTTATTTTAATATTATTATATAAATTTATTATATTTATAAGGTGATTGGATGGGTTTTATTATGAGTTGTTTAGTAACTTCCATTTGTATTAGTTACTAATTTTTGTTTTTGTGTTTTTCTATATTTCTATTTTCATGACTTTTTATTATTAAAAAACATATTTTAATAAATTTAATTATAGACAATTATATATATTTACGTAGTAATGATAATAAGTTCCCTCTCATGCCACGGTGTGCAGTCGTGAACCATTGGATCATTGTGTTGGACGATTAAACTAATACTATTCGGACAATATTTTGTGTTCTGCAGTGTCCCGCAAAAAGAGGAGGTTCCTTAGAGAAAGGGTCACGAATGTTAACATGAAAGATACGAATGAGCAGTTATCAAAAGATATGACAATCTCATATCCCTCCATGTCTACTTGATTTTCTCTCAATACCATCTCATACTGCCCCCCACACCCCACAATGCCATTCTTCTTCTCAATTTCTCCCAGAAGTATTATGAGCTGTGTAAGAACACTGATGTAGCACTTCCGGTACACGTTTCTGAGTGAGAAGCTGAAGGGAACAATGAGGTATTACTATCCTGGGTGGAGGACATGGGTGGTTGTTGCCATCCAACTATCGCGGCACCGCTACAAAGTGAGGTCAGTTGCCGTTGGCTCCTCTCTCGCTGCCCTCTCATTGTTCTGCTGTGAAGACCACTGACCAAAATTTATTCTTCTTCCTATGAAGGAGATCACCTATGACTCTATGCCACTCTCATCGCCTCCTCCAAACCGAATTATGACGATTTTTTCTTGTGATATTGCCTTCTACTTCATTTGTTCATGATCCATGTTATCTAGGTATTTAGATTGAAAGTTTTTTAACCACATATCCAGTGTAGTGTACTCACCAATACCTTATTCTATGCATTGCTAGGATTTGTATAGGATTTTCCCTACATTTGATGGGTTGAGTGAGCAAGCTGGAAGCTCCTCTCCCTTGCTGGGTTGTTGTGCCATGAATTTCCAAAGCTTGGGAAACGGAGCTTGAAGGATTTGTGGTGTTCGCATTATATGAGTGTGTATAAGAAAGAGGAGAATGACGCTATTGAGGCATATGGAATTTGTCTCTCCTTCTCTGTTCTCGATTGTAAGATGGACCTCAGACTCTGTATTTTTAATATTCTAGTACTTAAAAGAAAATGTTAAAAGTATTAGGTTTTTAATAGTAGCGCAATATTTTTTCTTTTTCAAGTAAAGTATATTTGAAGTGTAGTCCCAATCATATCTTATTATAGACTATGATGGGCCTCACTAAGTCTTATTTATGGAACAATGCCATTTTATCCAAGCATAGATCATTGTTAAGTCACATACTCATATTTCATGTGTTGTCCTACCCGATTTCGATTAACCCATGATTTTACTGTGCAAATATTCTACAAGTAAATAAATATTACAACATTTGGAATCAAACTTGGTTAGATGGTTATTAATTAGGTAACCATAATTTGATAAAATAACTAACAAATTGTATGAAGAAAACATAAACAAAATTTTCTATCATGTCTTGTTTGTTTCAGTATGAGATTTGTCCTTCATCTGCCAAATTTGGCTTTTGGGATGATATCATGTTAATAATTCATCTAATGATTACATATACTACAGTAAGTCGCATTTTTATATTGATTAAAATGGTTCTAACTAGTGGCATAGTTCTAAGATTGGATTCAAAAGTGGAAAGAAGTTGAGAGTTTGAAATTTTTGAGAGCTATAAATTGCATAAAATTAATGAATTTGGTATAATTATGCTTTCAAAATGAACTAAAGGAAAAAGAAAGATATGAATGACTAGTTATCAAAAGATTGATTTAAAAAAATATATCAGACTCAGTGCAATATCCTACTCAATCTGATTAAGAAATCACCATGCAAAATCCAATCCAATTAGGATGTTTTCATCAAAATAATCAGGCTCTTACCATCAACCTTACCTCTTTCTTAGTTAGAAAATTTGATGCCATGAATAGTGAAAATGAGAACACCCATTAAAATTATCACACCCATTTTTTCGAAGTATGTTGATAAAAACTTAACACAATTAGACCATTAACATCTACCTAGCCCCTTTGTTAACTAGAAATTTTGATGCCATAGAAAGTGAAAATGAGAACATCCATTTCCTTTGCATATTCTGAAGCTTTGTCAATTCATTTTTACATATATCTTCAAGGAACAGAAAGGAGTAATACATTAACTGCGTTCTTGTAAGAAAAATTAGTGATCTATAGTGAAATATAATGGATAGCTCTATGGTTCTTATGTATAGACCGTGGTTTCATTTATCTATGCATAAATTGAGCCTACTAATAATTTGGGAGTAAAAGTGTGAATGATAGAGAGGTGATCAACAAGAAAACAAGGACAGTAATAACAATCTAACGCAACACCCTTCCTTTACTTGAATGTGTAACAAGTACATTATTAACAATCTCAAGTAACGTAATTCTCATAAATGAATTAGTGTATTATAATGCATTATGTTGCATGTATTTGTAAGGGTCTTTAAAATATAGTATCATCTTCATCTATGCTCTTTTTTCATATGCTATCTTTTCATTATAATGTGTTATGTTGCATGTGTTTATAAGGGTCTATAACATATCTCATCATCTTTATCTATGCTCTTTTTCCATATGCTATCGACTTACAACGTTTCCTTTGCAATATTTGGTGCAATTGCTAGTATTAGTTATTAATAAGAAGTTGACCAACACAACGTGTCATAAGATTTGAAGCTCGATTTCTCATGACATGTGTCCTTAAATCACAATTTAATCAATAAATTTCAAGCAACTTAAAAACCTTTATTGAGAATTAAATTATAAGGAAGGTGAATGGTTTAAATCACAACTTTTCATGCGCACATAACATAATGATCAACTAGATTAAAGTGGACCTCATGCTTGGAAACATTACTCTTAATTATGAGGTAGTTTAGTCAATTGCATGTTCACCAAAACAATGTTATAATTAAAAAATATAATTAAATTGTTTTTTAACAAAGATAATCCATAATTCTGATTCTACTTATTTGAACTATGTTTTGGATCTATATTTTTGTTTGCTTGTTTGTATTGCTTCTCCTACCTCGTCACACTTGTATATCTAAATCTAAATTCAATATAAGTTGAGAAATTTGAAAGTAGTGGCATAAGAATCTATCGTTTAAATTAATATCTATGGGAAAATTTAGGGAATTTTATTCTTCTTAGGGTTATGTCTGTTAACACCCAGGTTGTTCCCTATGACTCCCAAGGGAATACGGTCGGGGTAACCACTAACCAAGCTTTGGAGTATAGGTCCTAGCCTACCTATAATCAGAGAGGGCTCTCTCTTTAAGTTTTAGCTCTGTTTTGTGAAGAATTTTAGGCTAGTTATAAGTTTCAAGTTTTTGTTTGAGACTTTGGTTGTGAACTGTTGTTGTGAGAAGGGCATGAAATGTGTGAAAGATGCTAGTCCATTGGGCATATGGAGTCAGAAAACTGAGACAGTCTTGGTGCCTGTGATGGAGAAAGTTTTGCTGCAAGGCTAGATGGCTATTCTTAATATAAATTCTGATTAGTGAGTGAAAGAGTGGGAAATGGAATTACAGACAGTGTGATAACAATTTGAAAAAAAAATTCTACTTAGTAGCATACATGAATTACTAAATAGTAACTGTGAAATATTCAGGGTTTATTGGAGCAATTAAGAATTCCAATTAAACAGCTGAAGTCATAGAAAACATTTATAGTAAATTAACAGATGTGAGTTAAACAAATAATAAAACATTAACAGAGATAGAGAACACTTATTATATTAAGCCATAGCACTAGAATCTTGTAGCATTCAATGGTTCCGTGACAACATGCATCAGTAAGACCCAATTCCTGTAAATTCCAAGCTTTGTTTATATCATTCTTCCAGAAATTACAGCCGAGTTCTCCTTTTTAACAAGAAACAACAACAACGACCACCACTTGCAAGGTTATGCGAGGGGGAATATATACAATCGGTTTTTCAAAATATCTAACCGCTGAGTTACTTGATAAATTAAATACGCTCACCAACTTTATAAAATAGCAGATAAGGAAGTTATTGCTGCCTTAAATATAAAATAAATAGTCTTTAATTCTATTATAAATCTTCTTGACATTTGGAGGCCACTGAGTCGGTTGAGCATTCTGCATTAATGCTGAATGATGTGTCTTTATGCTTTGTCATGCTGTAGATTTATCGGCCCTGTTACTTGTAGCTGTCAGTGTTTCTTTTAGTGGCCGAATCTTCCTGCTGAGTTGGCTCATTCCACTCTTCTCCTGTCATAGTGTATGCATCACATTTTCTGAACATGATGACTTATGTTTTTTGATGACAAAACTTTAATGAAAGCCTCCTGTTTACAGCAACAACTGTATCATTCTGGTCCACCACTCCTGTGTGGGCAATTGATGTCTCAAAATTACATCTAAGGTTTCATCTGCCTCTGTGTATTTGTAGAAGTTTGGAGGCACTTCAAACAAATGTCTGATCTCATTCATAATAAAAAATAAGTTCTCTACTCTTTCATAGAGACTTTGCCCAGATGCTGGCCCTGCTACCTCTGAAGTACTTGATCCTTGAGTGATCTGATTGGTGGCAAATGTAGAAAATATTAGTAAGGGTAGAATTGAATTTTGGGTTCAAACCCTAGGATTGATGTTTCAAAGGAAATATCTAGGAACTTAGGGTTTGAATCTAAAAACCCTAGGAGTTCTCCCTCTAAGATACCATGGTATCGTTAGATTGTCAAAGTGGAAATCATGCTCTTGTATTTGTATATTTTGCTTGGCGGTACTTCTCATAATTCTAATATATGGCTAAGCAAAACCGATCTTATGAGAAACATCATGAATGGAGGGAATTGTAAAAACCCTGAAGGAACTGAGGTTATCAAAAGTTCATTGAAGAAATCATGGTAACTTGGTGATAAATTTGGATCCTTGGGTACTCTGATAGATTCTCGTGGAGATGGACCTTGAAGATGTTTTGAAGATCACCATGGTGAGGTAAGTCTGATGAGGATACCTATTATTGGTTATCTACTTAACATGTTTCTTTGCTACTTAGAAATATGTTGCCGGTTACATGTTGTTAGTTGAAGCAAGTTCAACTATGTGGATGTAGAGAGAAAAACTCAACATTTGGTACCTGACATTGTGGAAGATAAAGATATGCTCATCTTGGGATTGGAAGGTAGCAATGTAAGAAGACAACCTAAAGGTCTAGAAAGAAGATTACTTTCATGAAGAATCTATGATCAAGGTTCAATAGAATTCCTTCATTGATAAAGCTGAGACAAAAGCGATGTGCAAGTTGGATGACCTGGAACCTATCATAAGAAGATGTCTCTATTAAAGGAAACATGCTCTGTACGATGAGATGCAGAGGAAAGAGGGAGCCAAGCAAGCTGATAGCTAATGAAAGACAAGTTTGAAGACTTGTGGTTGTCACTTCTTTAAGGAAGTTAGAATCTCCTCTAGGTTTGCGAGGGAATAACATTAGTCTCCTTTAAAAGGAACAAGATCTATTCTTTGATTACAAAGAGAATAGGGATTTCCTCCCCGATTGAGAGGGAGTATGGTTGGACACTGGTTCTCCCTGTGTCATGTACTAGACCGAGACTAACAACCATAAGTCTAGAGCATGCATCACAGATAGGGAGAGTGATAACTTGTTTGGTTCTCCTTTTGTCAAGTACCTTGATGGATTAAGACCGATGTCCTAAGTCAAGTACGTAGACATGGATAAGGAGAATGTTGGATTCAATAAGCATCTTGGACAAACATTCTTAGAGTCATGTAATGTGATGGATTAGAATGAAGATCCTAAGTCACATGAAATTGGATGAGAATGGTTTGTTGGTAGGATTACTCTGGGTATCCTAGGTGGAGTGCGTACCATGATGAGGTAGTAAGGTGTCCTATGGAATGCCTCCCAACATTGTGCTCTGATCTTGTGAGAGATAGAGTGTACCCGTTAAGGCATTGGGTAATGTGACAATGATGGCAATGATGAATGATGCTTATCAATCTGGAACTTTTCTTATGAGAAATTTTCAAATGGAGTACTGTCCTTATACCGATTGGACAATTATGAATACCTCGTTAAATTTAATAATTATCTATGTTGTTTCAAATACTTTAGCCCAATTCAATTCTTCAATTAATTTTTTTTCATCAATAATTGTTTCCAATCATCAATAGTAATTAAAGATAGAACAATAAATTCAATGACAAAGAAGACAATCAACACATCGAAAAGAGACACTGGAATTTTAGCCAATGACCAGGGAAAAACCCACTATGGGGAAAACCCTTTGCAATTGTTCTTCTATCAAATTGTCATAAAATGTTCAACAGAGATTACAATGAGCCAATGCAAAATCATCCTGCAAAATTAACCCAACAACATTCAGAAGTATGTTCCCAATATCAATCCAAATCAGAGACAACTTTTCCTGTCTGCAGTCAATTGTGGTCAAATGTCAAAATGAAACCCTAGATCCCAACCACACAAAGGAAGAGGTATGTGTGTAGTTGAGAGCTTCCAACCACATAGATGAACCTGTGACCTTGTGATTATAACCAAAAATTTCTCGTGTCAAGCATGCGGTCGGAAACCAAAAACCTTAACACGTGTGTGAGATTTTGATCCTATAATCTCAGACATATGCGAACCAAAATTATCAAACCAGCCTCACACTTGTGCAAGCCAATCAATGAAGAAGAGAAGAAGAAGATGCATTTTTTTTAATATCTAATGGAGCTTGAGGTCACTTGTATTTATAGGATTTCAGTGGTGTCCAATTTCCAGTTAGGGCCAACTTGATCAAATGTGACATTGTGGGCTTCAATTCCAAAATACACTTTCCCTTATCCAAATTGAGCACTTCATTAGTCAAAATTGGTCCTCTTGAAAAGAGGAATCCTGTCCCATGGTTAGAATTTTTCATTGAGCTTCCAAATTAACACTCCTACTCAGCTAGGGAGAAATTCCAACTGCATCATGTAATAATCATATGTATCCTATCATCATATCATGTCCCATTTCTGCTCAACTCTATATGCTGAAACATTATTGAATCTAAAGAAAAAGAATCATCGGGGAGCATTAGCTACCACCATATTAAGACAATGAGGAAGGTTCTATTGGACACTTGTACCTCATGTCATCACATAGGGGAGAAAACATCTTCCACCCTTTGTTGAGCAATAATATTAATAACATAGGGTAGCTAACATCTTCCACCCTATAGTATCTCATCCATCCTATTTCTCCATAATATTCCCAAAAATGACCCTCAAGAGTATGTGGTAGAGCACCTGCATCATAATCAGCTTGGCTAACACACCTCCAAGCACTCTCTCAACCCATTGGCCAAACAAGGAGCGATATTCCCAACAAGCCTAGCTTGTGCATATGATTCCAACTGGGGTATACTTTGCATAGACCAATATAGGGGAGTAATATCTCCAACCCTATGGGTAATAGATAGGGGCGATACCCTATTGTACTTATATCCCTTAACCCCAGGAACCCTCCATCTCAATTCCTCACCCTAGGAGCTTAGATAGGGGGGAAGAGGTGACTCATTGTTCTAGATAAGTGGTGCCCCTTATTAGGAGGGGTCACATCCATCAGTCCAAGCTATTCTATGAATACCAAGAACTTTCCTTTCAACAAATCCTTGGTTAGAATATCTGTAATCTGCTCATTTTTCGATATATGATGGAGTCTAACATCTCCTCTCTACACCATGTCTCGAATGAAATGATATCAGATCTCTATGTGCTAATACTTGTCATGAAATACAAGATTCTCTGCCAGACAAATCCCACTCTTGTTGTCGCAATATATCATTATAGTGTCTACGACCTACTCAAGTAGCTCTTCAAAGAGCTTCCTCAACCAAACTACTTCACAACTAGCCATGCTAACGATAATTTACTCTACCTCGACCGTACTCAATGCTACAAACTTATGCTTCCTGTTCATCCAAGATATCATGGTAGATCCAAGACTAAAACAACATCCATAAATACTCTTCATGTCGACAACGTTTCCTGCCTAGTCAACATTGGTATATCCATGAAGTTGAACATATCTGGCAAAATATCTCAGACCAAGGGTGATTATCGCATGCAAATATCTCAAAATGTGTTTGGCAATGATCCAATGTGCATACAGAGGCTCGGTCATGAATTGACTCAACATGTTCACTACATAACATATGTCTCGACAGGTGTTCACTAAGAACATCAGAGCCCCAATCAATTGTCTATACTCCGATGGATTTGCTAAATCAGGTCCTGCAGCTTCTCCACATAAATTCTTGAAATTTATTTCCATCGGTGTGGGAAAGGACTTGCATTCTGTCATTCCAAATCTCTCCTACAACTTCACAACATATTTCCGTGTGAAAGGAAAATTTCACTGGGCCTTTGCCACACCTCAAGGCCTATAAAGTAGTGCATGAGTCCAAGGTCCTTCATCTCAAGTTAAAAGGCTAACTCCCTCTTACACTCAATCTTCATGAGCTCACTACCTGTCAAAAATTTATCGTCAACATATAAAACCAAAATAAACGACATATCTTGAACTACCTTGAAGTAGAGGTTGTGATCGACATTGCTTCTTGTAAATCCCAAATTCACCAAATAAATGTCTATGCGGGTGTACCATGCTCTAGGGGATTGCTTCAAATTGTACAATGCCTTCTTTAACTTGAAAACATGTGTCTTTTGATCCTCTACTTCAAATACCTATGGCTGCTCAACGTACACTTCTTGATGTAACATGCCATGGAGGAATGTTTTCTTTATGTCCATTCGATGAAGGGTCCATCCTTGACTTGTGGCAAGAGAAACTATTGAATGGATGGTTGTATATCGAGCCATAGGTGGAAATATATTGTCATAATCTTCTCCCTCTTTCTGGGAGAATTATCGAGCCATGATACTTGCCTTGTATATCTCAATGTTTCTGTCGAATCCATGTTTGATCTTGAATAGCCATTTTGAAGTCACCAAAAATTTCCCTTTCGGTCTTGGCACAACATCCCATACATCATTATTCATAATTGATTCATATTCTTTGGCCATAACATCCGTCCAAACTTGTTCTTTCACGGATTCTTCAAAGGTGGGAGGTTCGGCTTGAATCATAATGCTCATCGTTGCAACATATCCCTGGTACTTGCATAACTTCTTGCTTTCTCTAAATGATCTTCAAATGGAAACACGTCTTTTGTCATCGTGTAATGTGTCATGAAGCCAAAGTAGTCTATTCTTGGAAGGAGGATTGCATGGAGGAGGATCTAAGGGGTCCATGGGATCATCAACAATGTCTTTCTCAGATTTAGGCATGGAAGGACCATCTAAAATATCCATATCATCATTCCTATTTTCAGGAGGAGGAGGTGGAGGAAGGTCCCTTTCTTTTCCAAGCGAAACATCTTCTTCCCTACTACTTTCAAGATTCCTTAGACTAAGAATATATATTCCAAATGCTTTAGAATTTTCACAATATCCAACAAACGTATCTTTTCTTCCTGTGGATTCTAGCTTGTTTCTTTTATCCTTCAACATGTGGAAATGTATGGGGCAGCTAAAGATACAGAGATGGCCAATATCGAGCTTGATACCCGTGAATACTTCTTTGGGGGTATTTTTGTCTAATGCTTGATGAGGCACCATGTTTTGAACATATACGAAAACATTCATTGCTTCTCCCTAAAGGAACTTCGACAACTTTTGATCATGGAGCATGGCACGAGTGACTTCTACAATAGACGTGTTCTTTCTTTGAACTACATTTTGTTCAAGATTATAAGGCATAATCGTCTCTTTCTTGATACCTTCCTTCTTGCAAAAATAAATGTATTCATTTGAAACGTACTCTCAACCATTGTGAGACCTGAAGATATTAATTTTCTTCCTTGTTTGATTTTCGACCAAAGTTTTGAATTCCTTGAATATTTTTAAGGCTTTGTCCTTGTGCCTCAAATAATATATCCATGTCTTTCTTGAGAAGCCATCAATGAAGGAAATGTAGTAGATATGGCCACTAATAGAATGTATGGGCATCAAACCACATATGTCATAATGAATGAGTTGGAGGATGTCTTTTGTCTTGTTCTTGCTAGAGGGGAATGGTTCCTTGTCTTCTTTCCACTGGCACAACCTAGACACACTCCATAATGTTGGGCTTGATCATCGGTAATACTAGAGACTAATTTCTTCATTTTGGAAGAGACTCATAATGTGGATGGGCCAATATTTGGTTCCATAACTTTCTTAGATGATTAGTATCATGGACCAATGCTAGAAGAGGTATACTAGTGACTCTACAGAGTCCTTCAAATTTTGGTCCCAATGTAAATGCATCTCTCCTAGGGGATCCAACGTACCAAGTAAGAAACTTTTCCTTGATGAAGGCAACCCTCATCCCTTTGTCTTCCAAAGAAGAAATTGATACCAAATTCTTCTTCAATCTTGACACATACATCACATCATGGAGAAAAACAAATTCCCTAGAATTCAAATGAAATTTGATGGACCCAAAGCCTTTAACAGGATAAGTGGAGTTGTCTTCAAGAATAATGTTTAAATTTCACTCCCTCTCTACCAAATTAAAGAGAACTTACTTATAACCTAAGAAATGATGAGTGGCCCCATTACCAACCAACCAACTATCCCATGAATTCGGAGGAGAGGAAGTAATGAGAGAAAAAGTAAGAATATATTCAGATTGATTTCCAACATTACTTTCATACTTGGAGTACCTTGACTTATTTTGAGGACGATGATCTGCTTCATGGTCACTTGGAGCATCTCTTATTCTTCTTTCATCTCTTCCATTGTGATCATTCCTTCGGTCATCTCTTCTTCTTCGATCATCAAACATGTTATTGTTGCTTCTAGTGTTGTAGCATGGACCTTTGTTCTTCTTGGGGAAATCTCAAGCATAATAACATTTCTTGTGATAATTGTACCATTCAATGTGTGATGGTTATATATCATTCATTCTCTTTGAGCTTCGAGGAGGAGGCTTCCTTGAATTTGATCGACATCCTTTTCCTTTCTTCTTATTGTTTTGAGTGACACATGCAATAGGTTCTCCTTCTTCATGCTTTTGAATCATACCTCTTGATATCATCCTTGATTCCTCTTGAGTGAGATTTACAGCAATATCATTAAATGAAGGGAATGTATTTTTGTTTCTTATGGTAGTAATGAAGGTTTCCCAAATGGCAGGGAGACCTCTATGAGATACAATCACCAATTCCCTATCCGAATCAGTTTCAACAACTCTTTGCAATTGATCTCTAAGACGAGATATCCTCATAATGTAGGATTGCACAAACTCTTCTTTATTCATCTTCATATCTTTGAGTTGATATTTCAAGGAGAGGATTTCATTCAAATTGTTGAATTCATACATGCCAGTTATCTTATCATACATGTCCTTATACTTCCTCAAATTTCCAATATATGCAAGTAAATTATCTTGTAAACCATCAACTATAATTTGCTTTGCTTTTAAATAACCTTTCTTGTGCTTGTTCTTGGCATCAACAGAAGCATCCTATGGAGGCTCAGGTACTTTTCCTTGAATGAATTCCAAAATGTCATTGTTATCAGCTATGATATCCAACTTGATTTTCCATGCAACAAAGTTAGATGAATCAACCAACTTCTAATGTTCCTTGAAGAAAGAGGACGACATTTTGAATTGATTAGATAAGTTCCTTCAACTTTCCAAAGATGATTGCTTCAAATATTGTCTCCTTTTGGGCTTGTCCTTCACCTTAGCTTCTATACCATGTTAAATTTCATATTTCCCTATGTTGTTTCAATTGCTTTAGCCCAATTCAATTCTTCAATTAACAATCTTTCATCAGTAATTAATATTTCTGATCATCAACAATAATTGAAGATAGAATAGTAAATGCAATGACAAAGGAGACAATCAATAAGAGACACTATAATTTTTTTCAATGACCAGGGAAAAACCCACTATGGGGAAAACCCATTGCAATTATTCTTCTATTAGATTGTCATAAAATGTTTAGCAGAGAGTACAACGAGCCAATGAAAAATCATCGAACAAAAATAACCCAATAACATTCAGAAATATGTTCCCAACATTAATCCAGATTAGAGACAACTTTTCCTGTCTGCGGTAAAATGTCAAAATGCAACCCTAGAGCCCAACCACATAGAGGAAGAGGTATGGGTGCGGTTGAGAGCTTCCAACCACATAGATGCGCCTGTGAGCCTAGGTTATAACCTGAAATTTCCTTTGTCAAGCCTGCGATTAGAAACAAAAAAACCCTAACATGCATGAGACCTTCTGGCCCTATAATCTCGAACCTGTATGAACGAAACTTCTCAACCCAACCTTAGACTTGTGCGAACCAATAAATGAAGAACATAAGAAGAAGATGTTTTTTTTTTTAATGTCCAAATGAGCTTTAGGTCACTTGTATTTATAGGCTTCCAAGGGTGTCCAATTTCCAGTTAGGGCCGACCTGATCAAATGTGACATTGTGGGTTTCGATTCCAAAATAAACTTTCCCTTGTCCAAATTGAGCGCTTCAATAGTCAAAATTGGTCCTCTCGAAAAGAGGAATCCTGTCCCATGGTTGTAATTTTTCACTTTGCTTCCAAATTAACATAGTTAAGAGGGAGTGTTGGAAATTGTAACTAGATTTGGTCTTCATAATTGTCATTAGCCTTGTTTCATGATGTAATTATTATTGACCTTGTCAAAAGAAAAGAAAAATAAAATATTTTATAAAAGAAAATTATTTATTTGAAGCATGGGTTTCTTTACCATAGTCTTTGGTCCTATGTCCAAGCACCCATTGAGTGCTCTAGGGATTTTATTTTGAGTCAAATTCAAATTCATGATGTAAAATACCCTTTGGGGCACATGTTACAAGATAAAGGAAATATTATTTGATGAAAATAAGTTGTTAGAGTCCTCCAAAGATTAGGTCGGACACCCTTCAAGTCGGCCTAGATGGGACCCTTCCAGCCCACAAGAAGCCTATATAAAGGAAGAAATTCAACCTTTATTAGAGACACACATTGGCACATCATCATTTGATATGTTCTACGGCTAGAAGAAGTGAGAGAGGCTTGGGAAAGAGGCAGGAAGTCCAACGAAGAAGTGGAGGATTTCATTCACCTTGAATATGATTTGTTGTGCAATTTTTTGTGGATACTAGGGTCCAAATTGTGTAGAAGCTAGAAGCAAACTTTGTTGGAGAAGTATATCTCTTGGTTGGTTGGGTGGGTGGTCTTGGTGTATTTATCTTGAGTCTTAGGTCTTGGAGGTCTCCTTTGGAGAAGATTCTATATAAAGAAGAAATTCTCTGGGTTTTCCCCTCAATGGGTTTTTCCATGGCTTGGAGGCTATCTCTGGTGTTCTTGTTCTTGTCTTTGTGAAATTTATTATTTGGTTATTTTCTTGATGATTTGAACATAATAAGAGAAGAATAAGTAAAATACTATCATAAGAAATTGTTAAGTAAAAAATAAATTAGTTAATAAAATAAACCATATTTGCTGCCCTAGATTTTTCAATAGAAAGAAGGAGAGAGGGAGAGAGCTAGTGATAGATATGGAGAGAGAGAGAGAGAGAGAGAGATAGAGAGAGAGGTGGGAGAGAGGGGGAGAGAGAGGAAGGAAGATAAAGAGGAGGGGAAAGAGAGAAGGAGAGAGGGAGGGAGAGAGAGATGGACTTAGAGGGGGAGAGAGAGGGAGGGAAGATAAAGAGGGGAAAGAGAGAAGGAGAGAGGGAGGGAGAGAGAGATGGAGTTAGAGGGGGTAGAGAGAGGGAGTAACAAGGGACATATGGAGAGAGAGTGAGGGAGAGAGGAGAGGAGGGAAGATAGAGAGAGAGTAACAAGGGACAAATGGAGAGAGAGTGAGGGATAGAGGAGAGGAGGGAAAAGAGAGAGGGAGAGAAGGGGAAGAAAAGGAGAGGGAAACATGGAGATGGAGGGTGGAGATGAGGGAAGAGAGAGAAGGATAGAGGGAGGGAGATAGTGACAGAGTTGGAGAGAGAAAGAGAGATAGGGGGAGACAAAAGGAGGTGGGAGAAAAAGGGAGAGATAGGAAGGAAGAGAGAGAGTACTTTTGTGTGTGTGTGTGTGTGTGAGAGAGAGAGAGAGAGAGAGAGAGAGAGAGAGAGATATGGGGGGGAGAGACAAAGGAAGGTGGGATAAAAATGGAGAGAGAGGAAGGAAGAGAGAGAGAGGAATTGAAAGAGGGAAGGAGAGAGGGAGGGAGAGAGAGGTGGAATTGGAGGGGGAGAGAGAAGGAGGGAAGAATAAATACATAGAGAGAGAAACGTGTAAAGAGAGAGAGGGAGAGACAAGGAAGAGATGGAGAGAGAATGGAAGAGAGAGAGATAAGGGGAAGAGAGACATAGGGAGAGGAAGAGGGAGGGATAGAGAGATGGATATATATGTATAGAGTATGAATGTTTGGGGGGTGAGATAGAGAGATAAACAAGGAGAGACACAAAGACATAAATATATAGATGGAGGGGAGAGAGAGGGAAGAAAGAGAGAGGTAGGGAGAAAGAGAGAGGTAGGGAGGAATATATATATATAAATATATATGAGAGGGAGAGATAGGGAGGGAAGAAGAAAGAGATGCACAAAGAAAAATATAGATATTATATGGTATTATATAATATTTAACATTATTAACCATAGAGGGAAATGAAATAAGGATTTTACAAAAGGTAAAAGAAGTTGGATTTAGAAAGTCATGAATATTTTTTTTTTCACTAAAATAGATGCATTGATTTCAAAGTAGATGTTGATTCCCAATGTTATGTGATTGATTGCATTGGATGCATTGATTTCAATGTAGTTTTCAATTTCTGATCTTATTGGATTTCTTGAATTAGATGCATTGATTTCAGTGTAAGCACAAAGAAATTGTTGACGACGTGCATTGGTTTCTGTGTTATAGTAACTGAACCATAAATAAAACATTACTTGAATTTTCATCTTAAATACAATGTTCACTTACCTGAAATGTTTGCTTCTTGAAACTGTAAACTATTTGTAATTTTATGCATTCTTATTATTCCTATTTTCCATCTTTCAACATAGTTAGTCACTTTAAATTCAAACAAGGTAATAGAAAAAGGCTACCATTGGAACTTGGGGTTTAACACTCATAAGTCACAATGATTGACTATGGAGAAAGATACTATTAATATTGGAGAACAAGAGAGACAAGGTACAATGTTTACTACAATATTTTGAGTTAAATATTTGAATGTTCTACAATTCCAACAACCTTTTTCATATAATTGATATGAAAAGATGGAAAAACTATTGTGTGTGACAATAAGAACAACAAAAGAAAATAGTTTGAGATTGATCACAATGAAGGCTATTTGTAATCAACTACATTCTTATTATTCACATTTTGTAGCATTCAACACTATTACACTATCACTTCACATTCAATTTTTTTATTTCATAATTCAAGATATTAATAGTCTCTATCATCTCAAAAAATTGAGGTAATTGAGCAAATTTAAAATTAAAATGACTAGATTAATCTAAGACATATTTATCAGCTTTAAAATGATCGTAATAATCAGATGTTCAACAAATTATGTGTGACTGTGCATGACTAAAATCAACTTAGATCCATCTTAACCCTGAAATGATCAAGCATCGAGAGGGATCAAATCTTTCGAGGTGCAAACGTTTCCTCAAGTTTTGCACTTAAAAAAGAGGTTTGCACCTCGGTAGATTTAATCCCTCCAAACACATGATAGATCCAGGGTTAAGATGGATCTAGGTTGGTTTAATGTAAATTTGCAACTTGTTTTAGAACTTGTGCTAAAACCTAGGTAATATTGTTATATTAAAAAAATATTTTTATAAATAAAAAATATTTATTAGATACATTTTAAATTGAAATATTAATGAGGAGAAAATATTTTTTTTAGAAAAAGGATACCAATTTTAAATAAAAGAATTTCAAAAAAATAGGATCGATTTTAAGATTTTAGTTGCAATGATGCTAAGTCCATGGTTTCAAAGAAGTGTGTTGATGTTAGTGCTACCTTTTGATTTAGGGGTTTATTTTGAGTTTTTTGTTGATAAATTCATGAGGTTGTTAAGACCATGGTTGCAAACGTTGTTTTTTTAATCCCTCCCCATAAAAAAAAGTGCTACTAGTAAAACACCAACGTTTAATTTTGGGGGTTGATTTTGGAGTTTTGACCAAAACATATAGTTTTTTAAGACTAAATATTTTATTTTGATACTGTGATTCTCATCAATTTAATACATGTAGTATTTATGTTCATTTTGATACTTTTTAGATATTTTGATTATATATAAAGATGCATACAAGTGAATATTTCATAAAACCAGAAATGCAAGAATCACCTTAAGAAATGGAATTAATTGCTCATCCTTTCAATCTTAAATGAATAATGATCATTAAATATTGATTAATATTAGATAAAAGGACAAAGTGGACAAACCATTGACATATATGAAATTTGTTCTTTCGTCAAATATTTGAAACTTGTTATTTAGTGTATAATCATCTCTATAAAGTATACCATTGTTTTCAATGAATTTACATCTAGCCAACCACATTTGTTCACAATTTTATTTAGCGAATATCTATGTTTATCCTTTCTTCTCCATTACTTCCTCATTTTTCTTAATACATTACACCATTTATGTTCAAACTAAGAAATTTAATTGAATACAATTTCGCCATCATGAGGGTGAAGCCTCTCCAAAAGCATGCACACTCAATTTAGTTACATGATTATCAAATTTGATTACCATGATAGAGTAGTTGCATACTCAATGTGTCTAGATGATGACATAAAATATGTATGTTAGAGTTGAACCCAATCCATTCAAACTCTACCTAGGATCAGTGGATATTCACACTTGAATACATGACAAATGTATGTATGATGGTTATATGAAAGAATACAATTTAAGTGAAATAGGTGTCCATCATACTATGGGCAAGTTTATTTTCTAAATGAATAACCTTACAATGCATGTTCATTTTACCTACTGTAAGAATTTTCAAAGCGAGTCACTTTCTCTAGCGTGAAACATCTTGAATAGATGACACAATCCAAGAATGAGCATAAGTTGACAATGAATCCAAAACTTTACAAAAACCATTGATTTGACATGCCTTGACTGCACTCATTGTATTATCCCTTTTTTTCCTTGCAACACCCCTCAGCAGGCCCACTAAAGGGAACACCATCCTCAGTGTTTAATGGAACCTACAACCAACTAGACTACTGAAAGAAAACATACTTCCCATGGAGCTTTATAACTTAGCTCGTTGCAGTATTTACAACAATCAACTTACTGAAAAGCAAACCAACATGACAACCATAAAGACATGACACCATAGCACTTATGAAGCTTTATAACACAACAACGTGGCATTATTTACATCCATATACATATATACATACACCGAAACATATACCAAAGTATATGCCAAACATCCTCTCAACCAAGGAATAGAGAATGATACATAGCCCGCATATGATATGCCATCTCCCATGTAGCTTCAATGGGACCAAAGTGCTTCGAATGCACTTTAACCTGCTTGATTGATTGGTTCTGGAGCATGAGCATATTTCTTTGTAATATACACTGAGGTTCCAGCTGGAATTCCCCTTCTAGCTTCACCTGCAATACATACCATTCAATCACATGATCAACATATTTAACATACATTTTAAGCAATGACACATGTAAAACATCACAGAATTTCACTGTTAGAGGCAGTGCAAGTCTATAGGATACTAGTCAAATCCTTTCAAGAATATTGAAAGGGCCACAAAACCGAGGTGCCATCTTGGCACATGATCCAATCCGCAAGGATCTCTTCTTGGGCTTGATGCATAATTACACCTGTTCCCCAACCTGAAACTCCTTAAATAACCTATTCTGGTGTGCATAAATTTTCTGTCTATCCTGTGGTTCCTTTAGATTCTTCTTGATTACTTGCATTTCCTATTCCATTTCTGCCAACATATTTGGTCATATCAATACCCTGTTAAATGGATCACTCCAACTAATAGGAGTATTACAACTCCGCCCATAAAGTGCCTCAAACGAACTCATCCTCAGTGACTCTTGATATCCATTGTTGTAAGCAAACTCTACCAATGGAATATACTCTTCCCACTTTCATTGATGATGCATCACATACATCCTCAACATATCCACCAATATCCTGTTGACCCTCTCTGTCTATTGATATGTCTATGGATGATAAGCTATGTTGAAGGCCAACTCTATACCCAAACCTACAAATAACTCTTTAAGAACCTAAAAGTGAACTTAACATCCCTGTCTGACATAATATTCTCCGCGACACCATGAAACCTCACTACATCTCTGATGAAAAATTGTGCCACATCGTTGGATGAATAAGTAGACCTTACCGAAATGAAGTGTGCTACCTTTGTCAACCTGTCCACAAAAACCATGATAGAGTAATGTTTTCTAGACGTCCTCAATAAACCTATGATGAATTCCATGGAAATGAACTCCCATTTCCACTTTGGAATTGAGATCAGTTGTAGTAACCCACCTAGATGCTTACACTCTACCTTTACCTATTGACAATCCAAGCATATCGCCATGAAATTTTCCACTTCTTTCTTCAAGTTCAGACAATAGTAGAAATTCTTCACTGATGTCAATGTCTTCTGATATCCTAGGTGACTTGAATATGGTTTCACATGAAACTTTCTCAAGATAAACTTCTTGATCTCATTGTCATCTAGTACATATATCCTATCCCTAAATATGACCAAGCCATCTACTGTGAGACAATAGTCCACATCCTCTGCACTTGTACCTGTACATGTACCTATGCATGTACCTGTATTCTGTTGTAACTTGCGCCTAAGATCCATGTACCTGTTATCATACTGAACTTCTTGTAAGATCCGAGCCTGTAGATCTATCACATAAGAACTCATAGCTGCTATGTGGTCCCCCTGTATCCACTTGCTAATAACATCTGTAACCCTGTTCTCCTTACCTTTAATGTATATGTTCTTAAATTCGAACTCACTAATCATGGCCAACCATCTAGCTTTCTTGGCATTCAAATTCAATTGGTAAATACCTCAATCCACTATGATCGCTTCCAACTCAAGATCATGTGTTGGATATTTCTGCTCGTGCTCATTCAGTTTCCATGATTCATAGCATACTACCTATCCTTCCTTCATGAGAACTCCACCAAGTCCTCTCTTGCAAGCATCTGTGCATACCACAAACTCTTTGTCCATATCTACAATATTTAGCATTGGAGCATTTGTCAACAATTGTTTCAACTACTCAAAGCTTGTTGCACATTATTTTGTCCATTCAAACTTCTTACCTTTTCACTGCAATGACGTGATAGGATATGCAATGCGAGAGAAGTTCCTGATGAGCCTCTTGTATTAACCTCCCAGCCCCATAAATGATCTTACCTGATCCACGTTCCTAGGAGATGTACACTATATGAGAGCCCTTATCTTCTCTGGGTCTCCTATTGTGCCTTCCTTGGAAACCACATGCCCTAAGTAATGTACCTTTGTCTGAAAGAAACTACATTTGCTAAGATTGGCATACAGCTGATGTTCTCTTAGTAATATCAATAATGATGCCAAGTGTTTGACATGGTCTTCTTCATTTTTAGAATATACTAGTATATCATCAACGAATACAATAACAAACTTGTCCAAATAAGGACACAACACACTATTCATCAAGCACATAAAAGTAGTTGGAGCATTAGTCAAACCAAGTGGAACTACAACAAACTCATAAATGTCCATACCTAGTTTGGAAAGATGTCTTGTGAATGCCATCTTATTCAATGTGTACCTGATGATATCTTGATCTGAGATCAATCTTCGAGATCACTGTTGCGTCCTTCAACTGATCGAAAAAATCATCAATCCTCGGTTCAATGCACAACTTGAGAGTACGATCCTTCTTCTTCACAAACAATACCGGTGCGCTCCATGGTGATACACTTGGCCTAGTGTATCATTTGTCAAGCATTTCCTTCAACTCTACAAAATTTGGAGTGCTCATCTTGTATGGTGATTTTGATGTCGGTGTTGCCCCTAGTACTGACTCAACAGAAAAATTGACTTCCTTGTGAGGCGGTAATTCTGAAATCTCTATTGGAAACACATCCTGAAACTGTTGTAAAACTAGGTACCTACTCAAGACATCCGCATCCTCAACTTCCTTTCATTTTTCACTAGAAATATGCACTGCAAATAACACACACCCTTTCGCTAACATGATATACCTTGCAAGAAGAGAAACAATAAAGATGATTAGCAAGATGATAGACTACAGTTCCCGAGACTCTCCTTATGGATCAGGTGAGAAACGTGGTGTTCGACATTCTTCTAACTTAGCAGACATATTGAACAATTTGAAGGAAGAAATAAGGAGTTGCAAAGTAGACAATGATAGAATCATGCAGGCATAAGAGAAACAAGCATAGGTTAATGCAGTAATCCTTCAGGGTTTGTCAAAATTGCAGAGACAGGGACCATTTTGGATCAGCCATGGATAGGAGGACATAACTAATGGGGCATATGGCAGTAGGTCTCCTGGTGGGTACATGTTGGATAGAGATGACATGATTAGATATGGAAGGTTCTTGGATAATCCAAATAGGAGAGGTGATGGAAACAGGTACTATTCTAGTTCTGGTTTTGACATGTATCATGGTCATCATCATTATCATCCTTACAAGAGAAGTGATAGGGGATATTTTCTGGATGAGTTCAAGAAAGAAAAGCCACCTACAATCGATGGGGAAATGAAGAAAACGAGGGATGCAGAAGCATGGTTGCTTAGAATGAATAAGTTCTTTAGATTGCACAATTACTTAAAGAACATGAAGTCCAAAATAGCTACATTCACTATTAAAGGTAACACAGATATCTTGTGGGAAGATGTAAAGAAAGTCAAATATATTTTTGAAGAGGAGTTGACTTGGAGTGAATTCGAGAGACTATTTAGGAAGAAGTATCTATCAGAGAGGTACTATGATGACAGGGAAAATTATTCTTATGAGATAAAGATGGGCTCTATGACCGATAAGGAGTACACTAGCAGATTTATGGAGTTGTTGAGATATGTTCCTTACCTCAAAGAGGAGAAGGGAAAGATTCAGAGATTCATCAGCGAATCACTGATATCATTCAAAGAAAGGATTGAGTCTGATGAGCCTAGATCATTGGAGGAGGTCATCCAAAAACTAAATCATTGTTATGAGCAATCAAAGTGTAGATATGAGACTAAGCAGGACTGGAAAGGTAATGATAAGAATAAAGGGAAATGGGATAAGAAGCGAGCATGGCCTCAAGACACAAGTAACAAAGAGAAGGAAACACCGCATAAGAAGTTCAATGCACTTGAAAAAGGGCAAGGATTTCAGTTTGAGGAGTAGAAAAAGGGTGCAAGTTGGAAGCCTATACAGTGTTGGACTTGTGGCAAAGAGCATTGGAAGAGAGATTGTCCACAACATCAAGGTGGTAGACTGCAGATCTACAGTGCTCAGGAAGCACAGATAGTGGGGGATGTTGGACAGAATGTTCCTAGGGTCTATGCAGCGTTGGATAATAGACAAGAAAATCACCAGGAATCTATTATCGAGATGGACAGTAAGCTTTGTGATCAAGTTGTTTCTATTTTGATTGACCTTGGATCTAATTATATTTATGTTAATCCTGACCTGGTGGATACAAAATCTTGGTTAGTTCAGTTGGCTTTAGGTACCAAGAAGCGAGTGCATATTTGGGCAAGAGCTTGTGCATTTGAATTAAATGGTATGTCTACATCAGCACATCTGAATGTATTATCGTTGGGTTCGTATAACCTTCTTTTGGTTTGGGACTAGCTGTATCTCCATAGGACTGAGGTGGACTTTTATGAAAAATCTATTAAGTGTTTGGATGATAATGGAGAACAGAGAATCTTGCAAGGTAAGAAGGAGGCAACATCAGTTAGGATGGTGATAGCTATGCAGGAAACATCCTCTTGATGGTCTTCAGTGATGAATACATACTAAGCTTGGTACTACTCTATTGTGTCCCCATATTGTTTGGTGATGTCTTTCTCGAAACAGACCCTTACCTCCATGGCTTCCAGGTATATGGTTATGGAACCTCTGTCTAGCTCATCTTGAAGCATGTGCAACATTGTCCTGAGTGTGGCTAGGCCACCAATGTACTTCTGCATGTTTTCAGCGCTCAACTTCAAGTCATCGTTGGTGGCCTCTCGCATCAACTGCTCTATATACCAGTCAACCTCCAGCGAGAATTGGTTCTTCTTCATGGCTAGTGAGGGTCCCAATTGAAGGGATCTTTTGTGTCCTCACCACGACATCTAGACTCTTGAACAATCATGCATAGGAAGCCTCAATGTTGGTGACGAGCGAATGGATCTGCTCATAATTGTGGATCAACATCCGAATCCATGCTTTGTCTAGCTCTGTCTGCGACTTCATTATCTTCTACAAGTAAAGAAGGGCTCCCTTGTACCTTATTTTCCATTCTTGTAAATGCGTAATAGAAATGTGGGCGTCTTTAAGAGTTTGGGCTATCTTCACGCATTTCTGCTGAAAACCATATAGATGGACAACTGGCTTGTGCACATAAAAAAATCTGCCATACAATTTCTGCATGGTGGTCTCAAGAGTCGATACTTCAACAAGTGTCACTTTTCTCATCTCTACCATAGTGGATCCTATAGATTGTTCTGTTCTTTGCATGGCATATTGCAAGTCCTTTTCCATTCGATCATTCTCTTCTATCAAGAACTTGAATTTTGAACTCGTGGCTTTTGCATAAGCCTTAGAAGCATCGACCATGGCAACTGGATGTCTTCTATCATTTGTAAATATCACCCTTTCCTCTATGTGTGCAGGTGATGTGTGATCATCTGGGATCTGCTTTCTTCGCACCTGTACAATAATTTCTTGTGACTCATCAAATGATAGATTGTACACATCCATCTCCAGATCACCATCAAGGAGGACAACCTCTCCTTGCTTGCTCAAGACTGGTTATGATTTCGAAGGTGGTGGAGACTGTGGGGCTAACTTAGATGCTAGCGACATGAGGTCGGTGTCTTGGTCCTGTGGCTCCTATTCCAACTCCATGTCTGTTTCTTCAACCATCAACTCAATCTATTGAGCAAGTTCCCGAATTTGCACATGCTCACCCTCTTCTTCATTTGCTGGCTGCTTTGACTCTTCAACCTGTATAGGCACAATTTGCTTTGTCGTTGTGCCTTGCATTTCCTCTTGTTCATGTTTTTTCTTCTCTTCCCTTTCTCTCCTCCTTAGCTCCTACTCTTCTGTCAACTTATTTTCTATTTCCTGCAACTTTCTCTCTCCATCCTCTAACCTTTTCTTCTCTCTCTTCCTTCCTTCTACTCTCCTTTCGCACTGTCGCCTCTTTGCCTCTATCTCCAAAGCTATTTTCTCAAAAAGAGGATCTCCTTTGAACTTGTAGCTTTGGTTAGCCTTTGTGCTCTCAACAATATTCCTCTTGCCTTTGTCCCGCGTCAATTTATTGCTCACTGTTGCTGTTGTTGCTGCTTCTTTTGGTGTTGTTTCCTACAGAGCTGCTTTCCATTCTATAGCCATGCTGACTGTTCATTAAGCCTAGAGGAGTTATAGAAATACCTCCAAGGGTATTCCTGTGGCTAATGATATGCCCTATGGATCCAAGTATAATACACCATTGCATAATGGTTCTTGCATATGTAATGGGGATCATACAGATTTAAACTCCTGGTGCCGAACTCAAACTTCTTCAAGTCCTTAGCCTTAACATTCACATCCTTCAAGCTTCAAATCTCATACAATCCAATCCGCAAAGGAAGATCAGGCCATGGTGCCTTCTTCCTCCTATACAATCCTATTGATAACCCTGTGGAGATGTGATATGCAACCTCTTTCATGACCAAATTATCCATGGAAAACATTGGTAGCACATGCGGAGGCTTCTCTTTGCCAAACAACCCGATGAAGGTGCCACTGGATGAGGCATACCAATCTGCAATGTTAATCAATGCTTGCATCACTTCTTGGGACATGAAAGGTGGATCCTGTTCAAAGACCATCTTGTAAACTGGGGTGATGAAGTGGTCAGACAACCTCTCCATGACTCCGCAGTAGCTGCACTCAAATAGAAACTTGCAATAGATGTTCACAACATCATATGATGGTGTCCATGTCCAACCCATGCCAGGGAACTACTTTTGGGAAAAAATTGCATCAAGCAGGTATGCGAACATATAGAGTCTTGCTTGCTCGTTCTTAGGCAGATTTGGAGAATTAGACACGTGTACTTTCAGTTGAAGAGTCAACATGTCCGACCAGTTGAACAACCTTCCTTCATTTTTCAACTAATCCAACATAACCACCCAACTTTGCGGAAAGGTCCTCATGCTCTCTTTACCCTACAAGAGGCATGCAAAGATGATCAAGAGTTGGCAGGCCTTCCTGAGTGACTTAGTCTTGTAGACTTGATTGGGTGTCGACCTAAACTTCGATGGATCTTTTACCCAATGATTCATGATGTATCTAGTGTTCAAATTATTGTTGGGAGTAAAGAAGAGTGCATCCATGTGGTTCACTGACTATGGTAAGTGATACATCTGATGATAATTTTCCATCCTAAAGGTAGCAAGATGCGTGCCACTGGCACTACTCAATGTCATCGTCTCAGGATTAGTATAAGAGACAATCCAATGAATGATGTCTACACATGGGAAGGTGGGGTACCTGCATGAAGTCCTGTACAAGCTTGACTTGTGGATGTTGACATAGACCTATTGATCTTCCAGATCTTCCTTGAAGCTGCTTGCAAATATGTCCTTTATTTCCTGCCATGTAATCTTCATGTCCTTTTCTATGAACAATTGTGTCTGCATAGACTGGAAAGTTCATTGAAACCTGTTCAACTACATCTACAGTGTTGCTCTCTATAGTACCCTTTGATCCATCTCTCTTGGAAACCATGTTGCATGTACTGCTGAGAAGCTATTCAACAACTGCTATACCTGGAGACAGAGAGGAGACTCATGGCATGCAAATGTTGTCTTAAAAGTAAAAGCACTTCAAGGACCAATCATGCAACAAATTGGGAAATTTCTGGGAAATATTGCACAGTTCAACTTTTAGAGGTGAGGGACTATCAGTTGGATGTGCTCATTGCGCAGTCCCAACTACCAATGAGAGGTGATGATGACTGGAACTACGCAATGCACAGTCTAGTTTGCTTGCTGATGAATGGAACTCTATAATACACAGTTTATTTTGGCTTGCATGTTGGCTGGGACTACGTATTGTGCAATACCAGTGGGCAATATTCTAAGAATGTCTCCTGGAACTGCGCATTGCGTAGTTGGATCCAATCACTGGCAGCCTCTGTGCAATTCCTAGATCCAAGGCAGCCTAGATCTTCCTAAGGGAAACTTGAAAACGAGTAGATCTGAGTGCATGAGCGAAGGATGGTGACAATATGAGTGAATGGTGATGCATGCAATCAAAACAAATGCAAGAGTTAGTCAAACATAAGAACAACGAAGCTTGTGGGGAGAGTTGCTGAAACAACGACTGTTAGTGAAAAAACTGGGTTATGCATGTGATTCTTAGGGAAATAAACGAAAAACTTAAAACAACACTTCTAAAAGCTAAAACAAACCAAAATGCCAATGGTCATTAAAAAAAAGGGTAAAACAACACTCACACAAGCCAAGGAAACAAAAGTGACATAAAAAACTGCAAAAGACAAGAAAAGCAAAACTTACCCAGAAAAGTTGAACCAACTGTGCCGAAGGTTCCTAGATGCTTCGGGAATGCCAGATATCCAAGATCGAATGTGAAAATGATCTCTGGAGATGCCCATTAAATATATTTGATCGATATAGGGTTTATGATGCGAAGGCCAAAAATCTAGGAGAAAACAACAAGTGGTGACAGTTTCTAAAATTAACTCAAGTGTAACTCCTGCTACTAAAAACATATCCCTATATTTAAGGATGATTTTTTTCTTTTTGTTTTTTTAGGATAGGTTTTCATGCATGCATGGAGAAATTGTGCAGTTTTGAGGAGAACCAGGCAACTTAGTGGCACATGCATTTGACAACAGCTAAGGGAATGCTTTTGCGCAATTCCTGGGCTAAGTGGCTCTGGCTGCCTCTCATGCTCTACGCAATTTCCCAGCTGAAGATAAGATACCAACTAGGTCTACGCAATTCCGGAGTCGAAACTCACTGCTAGGTGAAGCATTTCCTGAGAGCAAGGTTGCTTTCCCTCTAGGACTGTGTAAATTTCCAAGGCAGTGCAAGAACCAGATTGTAACCAAGTCACGATGAGGTTAGCTCTTGGTTAAAGTAGGAAAACACAGGATGTAAGGCAAAAGATAAATTCAAATGAAATCACAAGTACTTGGGAAGTGAAAGACAAGGTGTTATTATTTTAGTAGGGAGGCTCCAAAATGAAGTGAAGGCAAAATTTTGGAGGGTAGTTGTAGCTGCTACAAGAGGATCAAATGGTTTTGGGGACATAGTTGCTTGTTTTAAGGATTCCATGGTATTTTGATGATGTAACCCTATATTGTAATAGTATATATATGGTAAGATAATAAGAAGAGATATCAATCAATTTTGATCAAGATCAATGTTATGGGTGAATTATTATCATGAGCTGTAATTTGGTAGCAAAGGAGAGGCTTTGCAACTGAGTGCGTAGAGGCCTGGAGAAGAGCCTGCAACTGAGTGCACAAACATCTTGCAGCTTAGTGCGTAGGCCAAGAACTGGTTTTCATTCAAAGATTTATGATATTAAGCAACAATTCTTGTGGACATAGCCCTACATTATGGTAAACCACGTTAATTTGGTGTTTTGATGTGTATATTTTCTTATTATCTATTGTAGAGTAGTAGTTATTACAGTTGCATTTTACTTCGACACAGTGATGGTTTATGGTTTTATATGGCATGTTTAAGTAATTAATATAATGCAAGAAAGTGATTTATAAATTTTAAGAATAAGATAACATAATAATACCATATCTCCTAGTCCTTCAAAGCTGCAAAAACCTAGTTCTACATCCTCCCATAGCCACTTCAGGTGAGAATGAGATCTGCTTGCAGGTCGTTGCCGAAAAGGCTGGTGATCAAGGGTTTTGTTGGCGTGTAGTATAGATTGAACCTGGGTGAGCCCAAATCAAGCCAACAAATGGTTCTCTTGCCTTTCACCGAACCTATATGAGCAATATAGCTCTGTCGTAAATTTTAAGGTTAACTTCCACATAGTTTACATATAGGCTCGCAGGGACATAAGGAAGACATGTCATCCACTGCCATGTTTAGTGAAAAAAGACGATCGCCTAACACATATACAATAGTGGTCTACAAAGTGGATCACTGCGCTGGAGACACAGACATAGGATACTTTGACAAAGGATGACTCAATGTAGCTCGGGGAAGCGAGTGGGAAGGATAAGGATAAGCAAGAGACAGAAAAATAGGAGCAATACGACGTGGGTCTCCAGGATCCTCCTAAAGGTGATGAGCAAAATATAGAGTCTGAAAAGACAGAGACAGACCCAACTGTCATAGAGAAGAGAAAGGAACACATCGAAGCTGCCACAAGAAGCAAAAATAAGCATAAGGAAGACAAGACAAAGGACATAATGCCATTGGTCCTCACTGATGGGGAATTGGATCAAATTGGGGAAAAATTTTCAGGAAGAAATGATAGAATCATGGAACAAGCTAGAGGATAACTACGACACACTTCTAACAAGTGTCACGGAGGACATTGCATAACTGAAGACATTGGTACAGATAACCAGCCAATCATTGTAGGCAGAGGAGAAGCTTGAAGAGGAAAGACCAATAGAACCTACACTTGGGGCGGGGATAGCGCTGATACCTGCCGAAGCCCCATAGTTTGACTCTGCCGAGGTACAACAATAGGCCAAAGAGTGGAGGTATGTGAATATGAACATTGCAACAATGCCACTTTAGAGATTACACAAGCTGCATCAAGAGATCATAGATGAGCTCAAGCAACGCGAACAACTCACTTCGAAGTTAAACATTCAGGTAGAGAGAGAGCGAGCTTCGCTGAAGCAGAAGCTTGAACATGTGATCTAGGAGACTGGTCAGGCAATACAACAGCAACAAAAGTTGAAGAAGGTGATCAAAGCAACATGACATGAGGTTTCAGACATTGATGTCCAAGAAGAGGAACGAATGGAGGATAAGGTCACAAATTTCGACCTTGTAGTAAAAGGATACAAGGATATGATCGCATACGTGTAATTTACATATGAGATGAAGATTAGAGAGCTATAGATGAAGCTACAACCAACCACACCAAAGGAAGTGCAAGATCAGAGGGAGGACGACCTGAAGGCTGTAATGACCGAGATCTCTGCAACAATGGCAGTTTGTAGGAAGCTATTGGATGAGATCTTATAGATTTGGACTTTGCTGCAGGAAGATTCAAATGTGAAGAAACTACAAGAGGATATTTAGTAGAATCAATAATAGCTGGAGGAGATTCGGGAAACTGTTTGAACCTTACCAATCTCACATAAGCTCGCAAAAGTCAATGAGGTAAATACCCTACAGAGGAAGATAAAGGAGATGAGGAAGGAAGAGTAGACTTTGACAGAGAGAACTTAGCCATGATAGGATGAGGCTCTCCAACTGTCCCAAGTAGTGCATGAGAAGCTTCAAGAGCTTCGACATAGAGAGAAGTTAGTGATGTAGAAGGCTATGGAACTGATAACAAAAGCATTGATAGAGGAAGTGTGCAGGGAAGAGAAGAAAGTGACAAACATTCTGCAACAGTTCAAAAATGCCTACAACAACATGGCAACAAAGATTAGAGGAAAATAGGTTAAGTGACTCGGGACGAGTCACATGTGAGTGTTGGGGGCCTGTTGGGAACAACCCAAATTGGCCTCTATTTTGGTAAAGGCTTCACATTTTGTGGGGCGGAGCGTGCAACCGAACACATTTTGAATATACCGCAGGGTCTCATAAGGGCTTCGAGGTGGGTCGAAGCCCCTCCTTTTTGTAAAAGCGCATGATTTTGTAATGGATCAAATGGCTTTGGGGCCATAGTTGCTTGCTTTAAGGAGTCCATAGTATTTTGATGATGTAACCCTACAATGTAATAGTATATATAGGGTAAGATAATAATAAGAGATATCAATTAGTTTTGATCCATATCAATATTATGGGTGAATTATTATCGTGATCTATAATTTAGTAGAAAAGGAGAGGCTTTGTAGCTGAGTGCAAAAAGACCTGGAGAAGAATCTACAAGTGAGTGTACATATAGCCTGCAGCTTAGTGCGTAGGCCAAGAACAGTTTGTTGTTTAAATATTTATTATATTAAGCAACAATTCTCGTGGATGTAGCTCTACACTGGGATGAACCATGCTAATTTTGTGTTTTGATGTGTATATTTTCTTATTATCTGTTGTAGAGTAGTAGTTATTACAACTTCATTTTACTTCAACGCAATGATGGTTTATGATTTTATATTGCATGTTTAAGTGATTAATCTAATGTAGTGAAGTGATTCTTAAATGATAAGAATAAGATAACATAATAATACCACATCTCGTACTCCTAGGCTACAAAAACCTGGTTCTGCATCCTCCCATAGTCACTTTGGGTGAGACTGTGATCTTCTTGTAGGTCATTTCTGAAAGGGCCAGTGATCAAGGGTTTTGTTGGTGCGCAATAAAGATTGAACAAGGGTTATCCAAAGCAATCCAACATCTACACATGCAACATAACCCCCAGGATCCATCCAACCCATCCAGGTGAACAACCCTTGTGACAAACTGACCTTTTGCTATATTAAAGCCTCAGTCGCTCCCTTGGCATGGGCATGCATGCGATTGGGACCCTCTAGTAGCTCCCAGTACAAGGCATGCCTGTGAATGGGGACTTTTCCAGGTAGTTCTATGCTAGCGACTCTAGATTATGTGCCACTTTTTTCAGGGCTAGGACTCAGGCCACTGCCTTGAACTCCATGAAACTTCCAGAAATGAAAATTAACATAAAAAAATGGTACAAATGAAAATACTTGAAAACGTTCTTGACTGGACCCCTACTAGCCATGACAAATATTTTGGCAAACATGTCACAAATATGCATTCTACAGGTTTAAACAAGATATCTGAGCATAAGGGTCTTACAACTATCTGAGAATCACTAAGGAGAATTTTTGCCTCATCACAATAACAACATTACTAAGTATTAAGCCATATACACATTGTACATTTAGTGATTAACCAAAACATGGTGCGAGCCATATATTTTCACTGTCATAAAACTCATTCTTAAAGCTGATAAAGGTGGAGCAACCGTGGTGTTAAACAAAGAGGATTACATTCAAAAAATGAATGAACATTTGAGTTGTGGAAGTTATAGAAGGGTCAACTCCAACCCTATTCCTAAGGTGATAAGACAAGTCAAGAAGGCCATCATGGAAACCAACCTAGAGGATAAAATAAAAAAGAAGCTAATTCCCTCCTGTGAGGTCATTCCCAGAATCTATGGTTTACCGAAGATCCATAAGGAAGGGGTCCCTCTTAGACCAATTGTTAACACCATTGGTTCCCCTACCTATGAATTAGCTAAATATGTAGCTAAGCTTCTGAAGCCCCTCGTTGGTAACACAGACTCTTTTATAAAAGACTCAACTGATTTTGTAGAACTTATCAAAGAAAAATGGGTGGATAAAGATGATATTCTAGTAAGCTTTGATGTCGTATCCTTGTTTACGAAGATTCCACTTGATGAAGCTGTCCAGGTTATAAGGTTGAATACCGATCCGCAAACAACAAGGTTAGCAGAAATCTGTCTTCGGTCCACTTTTTTCAGTTTCCAAGATCACTTCTATGAACAAATTTCTGGGGTCGCCATGGGTTCCCCGCTCTCACCTATTGTTGCCAACCTATACATGGAGTACTTTGAGAGGAAAGCCCTTGACTCATTCCACTTGAAGCCGGCATGGTGGAAAATATTTATCGATGACACCAACGTAAATTGGACTCATGGTAAGACAGAGCTTGATAGGTTCTTCAATCATCTTAACTCTATATCCTCTGAAATCAAATTTACTATGGAGCTGGAAGGGAATGGTAGGATCCCATTTCTAGACGTTCTGATCAGTAGAAAAGAGGATGGTACGCTGGGTCACCAGGTCTATAGAAATAAAACTCACACTGATAGCTATCTTCATGCTGACTCTTACCATCATCCCTCCCAGAAATCTGGCGTCTTGAACACCCTAGCTGTTAGGGCTTTCAGAATTTCTGACCATGATCACCTGAAGGATGAGATCGATCACTTAACCTCTGTCTTCAAAAGCATTGGATACAAAGAGTGGAGTATCAAGAAAGCTATAAGAAGGGCTCAGGAAAGGGCCCTCTCTAAGCGTCACCCTGGAGATAAGAAAGAGAATCAAGGGAAAGTTTACCTTCCATTCATCCAAGGGTCTACCGATAAGATTGCAAAAATTTAAAAAAAGAAGAACATAGACACCCAATTTACAACTTGTGGAACGATAAGACAGATGATGAGGTCGGTTAAGGATAAAATTGATCGTCAACAACTCAAAGGAGTGTACAAGATTGATTGCTCATGTGGCAAGAGTTATATTGGGGAAACAGGCAGATCTCTGAAAACAAGACTAAAAGAGCACGCAGCTGACATTAGAAATGAGAGATCCCATACATCAGCCCTCGCAGAGCACTCGTCCAAGACCAGGCATCATATGTGTTTAGAAGACGCCAAGGTGATTGCAAGAGAGGACAGCTATCACAAAAGAAAAATCAGAGAGGCCATTGAAATTATGAAAGTTCCGCAAAACCTCAACAGGGACAATGGGAGTGAAATCAGTGGAAATTGGCTTACCCTCACCAGACAAATAAACCGCCCCGGGGGCGTGGAAGCATAAGGTCATCTGAAAAGGTCTTTCGAAGGTTCGTTAATTAATTAAAACAAATTAAAACAAATTAATTTTTAATTTAATTTAAA